>WURT03076461.1:0-13222 GCA_009936505.3 Holothuria glaberrima | reverse complement strand
TTAGTTAGTTAGTTAGTTAGTTAGTTAGTTAGTTAGTTAGTTAGTTAGTTAGTTAGTTAGTTAGTTAGTTAGTTACCAATTGGATTAAGTCGGGCCGGCCACGGCCTTCTTTCCAGTTGTGGCTCACTGGCTTATTTTCCCTTCTTCATTGCTTATTCTGAGCACCAAGCACAATGGCAGTAGGTTCCATTTTTAAAGTCTTTGGTATGACCCGGCTGCCCGGCCAGGACTGGAACCCCGACCTTCCGGCTGCAAGTCGGATACTCTAACCACTTGACCATGCACTCGGTCTTCAACGGGTTTTGAGCGCTTTGAAATCATATATAACGACAGATACGTACATTTTCTGCATTTTCTTCAACAATAAAATAATTTCCAAGTAATCAACAGCTACTTCATACCAAAAATAAACTTCTCCAGGCATATCAAAACTACAAATGCATTTAGAATATGGGTTAAACAAGCGAAGGATACTGTAAGACATAATATCTCATGAGTCTCTCTTTCAACGTCACGGATTTGGATATGCAGTCATGTCAACTAATTACGTAGGGCAAAAATCCACTAGTCTTTGTCTTGTAAAATGGTCAATATACAATAGATTGTGATGGTACCTGTGCCTGTTTTTAACGTGTTTAATGCTTCTTTACATCTGGTAGGTATAGCTATAACATTTACATGTTCACATGCACTTGTTTTTTGTCTTTATAAATGTCAATTTAAAGGGAAAATACATTACAATGTAAGGTGGGACACAAAATCCATTGGCACCTTAATTACAGACACACCCATATGCGTAATGAGAGAAATCTGTTCAACATGAAGACCTAATTCTTACATACGGGAATTATCCACCCCCTCCCATGATTCCGCTTTCCCTGCAATTTGAAATCCTTTTCTATTTCATGACTTTAAAGGCTCTGTAATCTCACTCCAGAGGGTAAGAATACTTCCTGTTAAGTTAACGTTTAGCTTCTAAAATTTAAACAAAAACACCTGTCTAGTATAGCTCCAAGACAGAGCCACAGTGGCATGCACTGAGTTTCAACTGCTCAAGGACATATTGACACACAACTGTGTGAGTTTGATTTGGAAAACAACTGACTGTATCAGTTATTTATTGACCAACCAGACTAAAAGTGGAGTTATCTAAATATGAATGACAATCAAATTTCAATCACCAATTGTATTTAGGACTATAGGGCTATTCCTAAATAGTTTTTGGGGATGTCATAGCCCCTTTAAAGCCAAATAGTCTTTCCATACAGACATGTATCCGGGGTAACGGAACCCGTGACCTTAAACTTACCGTAGTAACTCATTTATTATGTTGGTTATTCATTCAGTGATTTTTCTTTCAGTCCAAGGAATATTCAGTATGTTTCATCCCGCGTTAAAAAATGTTTTCGCAAATTCACCAATTATGCACAACGTGACTATTCCTCCTGTAGGAATGTAATACACCCATGGCAGTATTCCATACCATGATACCATGCTCTAGGTGTCAACTTCACATCACTGCACCCATCTTTCATCGTGTTTGTATTTTTATTTCCGGTATCCCTACTCCTCTTAGTGTGTCTCGAACATTAATCTTATATGACTGAAACGGGTTGAGGCTCAAGACAAAGACTTCCAAGAAAACCTGCAAAAAAGCCCTTGTTTAATTGTTATGGCATCCACGTAGATCCAAACTCATAAGAAAAAAAATACTTCATAAGTCTTGCTCCCTGACATCATTACGGAGGTTATGAAAACAGTAACATAAACAGTTCAGTTTTCAGAAGCATCCTTATAAAATGGGTGACGGGCAACTTAAAGCTTATTTTCAAATGAAGAAACCGTCAACAAATTTCCTGCTATAATTGTGTCAACTTCAAGCCTTTTCACAGGGAAGAAGAAAGCCAATATTGAAGAATATCAGGTAATTCATTTAAGTTTGCGGTTTTAAGTTTCGTTTCTTCATTATTCGTAAATTGGTTATCATGGGAAAGCTATCTGTATATCAATCTTAATTGCGTTATGCTCCTTTTGAATAATCCATCTGGAATACCAATGAAAAATATGTGTATTTGCAGATAGTTAAACATCGGTTAATGTATAGCCTACATTAATCGGTCTTAAATATCAAAGGAAAACTTGGTGAGGAAAAATATTCAAACTTTATGCCCAGAACTATATTTTGTTGTCTTAACTCTCCAAATGAGCAAGAGTAAAACTCCACAGAAAGATTGACTACAGTGATTGAGCTTTATCAAGTCACATTTTCATCTATAAAGAGTTAATTACCACTCCAATCAGAGTGAAATTTAAGGCTACTTCCACTTCCTTCGGGAGTGAAATTCGCTTTTTTACATTTAAAGAGTACCGAGTTGAAAAACTTCTGTGTTGTGGTGTTTAAAGTTATCAATTCTAGAATTTTTGGCTTTTATTGGAAAAGTGGAAGAAAATTCTTTTGACCTGTTCTATTCAAGCACCTTTGCATTCCAGTAGAATTAAACATTTAAACATTTTTCGTTTGCCCTTTTTCGGTTATCTGTCGCCTTCATTGGGGCTTCGGGTTGCTGGATCCCCCGTCCGAGAACACCCCCCCCCCCGTGAGACAAACCCCGGCGCCTCTGTGTCTTACATACCGGTTCCTTTTTTCAGACGGCAAACCATATTAGAAGAAAATATTGCCTTAAAATTGCATTACAAGAATTATAGATGTTGCATCATTTGAATTTTAAAAGTTTTGTCGAAAAAATTCATTAGCAGCACAATTTCTTTCGTCGAGAGCCTTGTTCCTTTAAAAATGAACGCATGAAGCTCCCTTATGTTAAATTACCTATCATTCTCTACCTCAGACTAAGTCATGATGTTAAAGATAAAAACTATTCTTTCACACAAACGAGGTATCTCCCTTTAATGTATTTTAACCAATTATTCTCTTTACAAACTTAGGAAATGTACCATCCGTTTTACGACAGATTTTACACCATTAAGGAAAATTTTCCTTCTTTTAAGACCTGAAAGAAAAAAAAGATAAAAGAAGTGACGTACAAGAATTAACCATCTTACTATTAGTTTGTTCACGGTTACGTCACTGGTTGGCACTGGTTGGCATAGAGTATGATCAAGAACACATGCCTGTATGTTAGGTGTTGCGCGTGTAAACGTTTGTGCGATTGCACGCAAAAAGGAGACGAATTGGAATCTACTTTGCATTGTGACGACAGTGAAAGCAGGCCCTATAAACTGTTTTACCGACACGCAGTGACGTCTTTGTTTGTAAACACTGAATGAGTCTCTACCAATGATGTGCATGCTAACGCGCACAAGTGCGTGTTAGCTCCGAAGGCGCTAGATACCTGACTTTGCCGTAAAACATGAAGCCACACTGTATGAGCTGTAATACGGCAAACGCGTTCCTTTTGGTGACATCACAATGCAGATTACATTACCTGGGTTGACTTGCTATAAGCTGTCTCGCCCGGTAAGATAACGGAATTATGGCAAAAGATTAGTTTACGCGGAAGAGGTTGGAACAAAACATTGTGCACGTGACATATGTAACTTTCAAGACGCATTCGCTCTCCTAGTATGCGTATTGAAGTACACTCTTTTTTGCTTAACATATATTTGATAGTTGTTTCGCGGAATTGCTTTGCCATATTACAAGTGTCATGGCGGCCCTCATGAAGGCTTCATCAGATGTCAAGAAAGCAATGACAGTATTACTTTACGACGCAAATGTCAGGCATCTAGCGCATTCGGCGCTAACACGCGCTTACGCGCGTTAGTACGCACATCATTGGTCTCTACGCTGGGAGGTGTCACGACCTCCCTGCTATGTGAGACTAAAAATGAACACTTCAAGCTCTGAAGCTGGGAGTGAAGAGAGCATGCAGTGTGTTATGTCAAGTACTTTGACCCATGTCTGTCTTTATTTCTTTAAGGCAGTGGGAGTAAATCATCACAGGAATATGCTACTCTAGTAAGAGAAGCATATCCCTGACTAAATGGATCCATGACAACATCATACGTAAACATAACGGGGGATACCCACTAGACTAAATTAAGGTTCCCTAGATCGACGGTTCTTTCGACCGAATATCTGCTCCACCAAACATCTACTTCCTGTTAGAGGTAGTTCGGCTGTCATACAAAATCAGGTCAGTGGGATAAAAATTAGGGTTAGGATTAGTCTCGGGTAGTATTATGGGTTGGGCTAGGACTATGGTTAGGATTATGATCAAGTTTAAGATTAGAATCTTCGGTCGATATTGATATCTATCTAGTGAACTCTGCCCGTTGGCGCAACGGCTAATTCATGCCTTGAATCAGTTATTTTCACGATGCTGATCGAATGTAAGAGACTCAACCCATCAGCCTAGGATTGCAATCACACAGAGTAATTTCCAATTCAACATTTTAACTGAAATCAAGAATCTTTACGATTTACAAAGGTAGGAGAACATTTGATTCTTGTTAGATGATAAATTCTGATCCAACCGGGGACCGAACCTTAAACATCATTAGCGATTTCTAAACTTCATTACCTCAAATGGTACCAAATTTATCCATTCGCCCAAAGTATCAATCGATATTTTATTACGTAGGTAGTCGGACTTATTGCTTAACTGACCCGAAAATCCGCTCTTCCTCTCACGGGTATATACAAGCAAGCCTGTAGTTGGAATTTGTGGCAATCGAAAAGGTTGGTGAGAGATACCTCCACTCAACCTCATCGTGTAACTACGTGAAGAAAATCTCCCCAGTATCCCCGGACAAAATCTTAATGCAGAATGTCCCCTAGACAATCTTCACGGCGGGGGAAATGTCCCCCTACAGTACGGAATGTCCTCATGCCCATCATACGAAATACTGTCCCCGAATGAATTTTCGGTGTTATGGTAGTTGCCACCTATTTACTAAAACAAATTGAGAAGCCCTCAGTCGAAATTCATTGTTAGTCAGTAAACTAAACTGTCGACTTACAGTAACCTGACAACACGACAAAAACAAATTGTCGTGTTGTCGCGTATGCCCATCTCGATATCACGACAATTTGTTTTTGTCGTAATGTCAAGTAGCTGTAAGACGACAACTCGGCAATATGCTGCAAATTTTCATGTTGTCGGTTATGCCATTTCGGACATCACGACAATTTAATTTTGTCGTGATGTCAAGTTACTGTGAGTGGACAACACGTCAAAATGTTGCAAATTGCCGTGTTGTCGAGTTATTGTAACACGATAATGAAACATCTCGCATGTCACCTTATGGCCACCGTAGAAAACTGAGGTTAAAGTGTTACTTTCTAAGAACGATCACGGCGTGAGGGTTAGGTATACTTTCTAAAATCAATGAAATGTAATGGATACTTCATCAGTTCATACACGCATGTACATGACACTAGGCGTTTTCAGAAGAAGTTAGTTAGATGAGTTTTAACGGCCCAGTTTCCAACCAATTGGTTCAAGTCGAGCCGGCCACGGCCTTTTTTCCAGCTGTGGCTCACTGGCTTGTTTTCCCTTACTCCATTGCTTAGAAGAAGAAAAGACAAACAGGTAAGGAATTTAATTTTCGACCGAGGCTACGTCCTCGTATAGGGTGTTGATGGCGAAGTTTTTCACCGCCAGTGTCGATGTGACGAAGCCAGAAGCTGTGGTCTAGGGGCCCTCTCGGAGAGGTTTCCCTAACTTTGATCAGGGAGTTCCACTAGATTTGATGGTGGCTATTGAGGCCATTCTAGAACTTGTGTGCAGGGGTGGCGCCAGGGTTTGCCCGACGGGGGAAGACTCCCCGACGGGAGGGGGGCAGCGACCCGATTCCGTCAAAGGGTTGGTGAGGGGCTAAATCTGTGTATTATACCATACCATTGCGGGGCATATGTTGCATAAAATTTGTATTTACTTGAGGAACATAGTTCCGCGCTGATTCAATGTTTTTCCCGGAATCTAAACTGTGAAATTGCAAAATATTTTGGGTAAGCCGCCACTAAAAAGAATCTGAAGCTTATACAGGTCAATTGTCAGGGCAGTGGGCCCTATCGGGCACAGCTTACATTGTACTTCTGTGGAGACTGCGTACGTTGTCGTATCGACTGAGACTCCCAACGAAACTGTAAAAATTCTCTGACGGGAGGCAGCCTTCCCCGACGGGGTAAATGGCCCATGCCCCCCCCCACCTAGCGCCATCCTGCTTGTGTGGTGAAAATCCTTCGCGTTCCTTTTATGATTTGAAATTCTAATAAATAGTTGCAGGCGGTTGTGTGATGAGGATGGTGGTATTTTGAGGGAGAAAGTTCATATTGTGCTTACCCGAACCGAAGCAGAAAAACGTGTGCATGCCTTTATTACTTCTAGGTTAGACTTAGGCTATATAATTCTTTGTTCTGCGGCATTTCTCAGTTTATGTTACCCCCCCCCCCACTCCAACGTGTGCAGAATATGGCGGCCAGGTTATGAATTGCTGCCCATAAATACCATTATGTAACCCCTACATTACAAGATCGCTACTGGCTGCATATTTCTCATCGTTTAAAATACAAGATTCTTTCGGTTGCTGTTAAGGCTTTAAATGATCCAGCTTCTGTCTACATTAATGGCTTGGTTGTTCTCTACAAACCGCCCGTGCGTGCCCTCCGCTCGTCTGATGACAACCTGCGTAAGGCCCCCTTACAAAAACTAACGCTGGTGACCGTGCCTTTTTTTTTTGTTTTTTTTGTTTTTTTTTTTGTTTTTTTGTTTTGGTGACGGTGCTGCTCCATCACTGTGGAACAGACTCTCAGATCATATCAGGCATTTACGTAATTTACTATCTTTTAAATCTAAGCTTAAACTTACTTGTTTTGTGAGGAATTTTCTGTGTAAAGAGCGGCCGGACATATCTTATTATGACTGCGCTGTATTAAGTCATTTATTATTATATTATTTATTATTTTTAACGTGGATAGCGAGAAGGATTGCAGTGGTGTGGGAGAACGATAATTCCACTCAAGTTATCCTACAAAAATTAATAACGACTTAAATCCCCTAAAGTTGTAACAACGAGACACCCATTTATTGATCTTTTGGATTCCATATACGGTTAGGATTCTCAAATGAGTATGCAGGGAATATGGTGTATGCTGCCGCGTACATCTTAGGCTGTTGGTGACCCTCATTACATCTCTTCAGGTCACAAAAGTGGAGGCGAGAGAGTCAACGCCCATTAAATGATAGAAAGTTTTTATGCGGATAATTAATTTTCCGACGGCAATCTCCTTCTTGTCCCCCAGTGGCGGAGCGTCCAAAGTCAGGGGTTGGTTCGCCCCCGACAGACTCAAATCGCCTGTCTGCATGTCGGCGCCCTTTTTAGGTTTTAACCTTGTTGAGGCATAGGGTATCTACCTACTTCAAAGGGCCTCTACAGGCCATTCTCGCCCCCTCCGACCGAATTCCGCCACTGTTGTCCCCCACCGGCCCACCGTCATTTGCATACCATTCACCACTATGATGACACAGGCTACAGTATTTATGTAAATTCGCGCGAAGCGTAGCATAAATCATTTTAATATTTCCAAGAAATTTTAATATTCATATTTTTATTTGGCATTACGTAAGTGATCTGTAGAATTAAAATCTTCCTGTAATTTCTCTGGTCAAGTTTCCTTTTCTTCATTTGTTTTCATTATTTTTATGATTTTTCAAAGTAATGGAACAAACAGGGCAAGCGTCCGGTTGACCCCACCCTTTACCCCCCTATGGTAAAGAGAATGGGGTTGGGGATCGTAACATACCCTAGTACAGCGAAAGAAAAACAAGCCTTTTAGCGCAGTGAATACATTATGAGCAACGGCTTGATACGAAAATAGGTAAAAGGTTAGAGGAATGAAAGAAAACCCAAGATAAGCTAAACATGCTTGAGGGAACTCAAACTTTAAAAGCTAAAAAGTCTCAAAAGTCTTTACGATGAACATTCTGACTAAAACGTATATTGTTCTATGAATAACTTCCTTTGTTTACTCCGTTTATGCTGGTGATTAGTGCTGTCAGGAATATGTGAGAGAGTTCATATCCTCCCCTCACGGTTATTTTTGTAGAACAGAATTTTTACATCGGTTTTAAAGAAGGCGCTCTGCGACATGAAGTCAGAAATTTGGTCTATTTTTGTTGACTTCTCTCCTTCTTTAGGTGGCAGATAACCTCTTCACCCAGATGGGAAAGAGAATTTTTCAGCCATTTTTTACAATTAATTTTTACAGATTTCAACAAAATGGCATCAAGGTTCGGATTCATCGGATTAGTTTTAACATTTATTTTGATTTCATCGCCTGTGGCAACTCCATCGTCCGTCACTGACCCAAGTCATGCTACAGAAGAGATGGGGGCCACCAGTCAAGACGATTCCACCAGGCTCGCTCTCCTCATCTTACAGATGATCGCTGGTGACGTGCCGGAGAAAGGAAGACGCCCCCTGTCTCGGTCGGGATCAACTGGGAACTCAGAGTCCGGTCCTCAGAGGTCATCCACAAATGCTACATCTGAGCGAAGGTCAAACGGCTGCCCTATCAGAAGCTTAGCCAACAGAGGGCCGTGTAAAGTACAAACCATGAGCGTAACGGTGTCTAAACCGAACTGCTCCGAGACGGCGGTGAACTACACTCTTTGCGCGGGTCGTTGTTCTAGTGCGATCATACAGCCCCTTCCGGATGAACTGGATTCTTTGGAATGCAACTTGGGTAAAGAATTTATTTTCAGTGACACCTGCAAGCCGAAAACATTTCGAAGGAAAAGGATCACTTTGCAGTGCGCAAATGGGGAGGAAGATGTTGAGATTCGCATGGTGAAAAAATGTCAGTGCAGTTCACTTAACTAGGCTAAATGAACAAAAACTGGATACAAAGAAGCATTCCCTGTGAAAAAAGTGTGTCTGTGTGGGGAGGGGTAGAATAGTCTTTGACATGGGCGTCAGCAGGTAGGGAACGGGGGGAGACATGTCTTCCACTTTTGAAAGAAGGGGTTATGGTATCATTTGTCCGCACTGTTGTCCAAAACCTTGATAAAAGCAGTTGACGTATGTCTGATTCTGTCAAACACGGGAATGGTGACAAGGCCGTCTAATGGGTTAAAATGTTGAGTAAAATGCATCGAATCACATCGCTAAGCATCTAGTATCTATTCCGTGAGGACTTCACCTTCTATTTTTGATTAAGGTCATACCCCGTACCCCTGTCCACTTCGGAGAAGCTATTGGCGTCCTTGAGTTTTGATACAAAATTTAATATTTGGTGTAAAGTCGACGAAAGCATCATGAACAGATGGGTTACTTGTCGTCCCCATCTCCTGGTATTTGAAAGGGTAGGCAAACGTCCGTTTACACTGGAAGTGGGCTGAATAGGGCATCCCGGAGTGGTAGGTGGTTCCAAAATTAAGGGTGCCTTCTCCAGTCTAGAAAACAATTACTATCAAAAATGAAAAAAAGAAGAAAAAGAGAACTCATTCTGGAAATGAACTGAAACCGATGACGCAAGAAGAAGCCTTCTTGATTTTCCAATGAAACCTCCTTCACACTGCACGCGATACGACACAATCAAATATTCGCCAGTACTTTCACACTACAGGTGACATTTTCTTCCTCTTTCAGTGGTTTCCAATGACGATTAGTCATGTGATCTAATAAAATAGCAATTCCATCTCATCATTGTTCAAACAAAATATCTCTCTGCGATAAGTGGGTGAGAGTTGAAAAAACTATTAAACTCGATTTTATTGCATCGCATCGATTTGCGCCTCATCGATTCGCGTCGTATCGCGCCTAGTGTGAAAAGCTTCTCAGTAATAGGAGACTTTAATCATCGCTAAATATACCCAAGGAATTATGGGAACTGATAGTGTAAACAATAGAGCAGTCACGTCACTGTATTGTTTATACTCCCAGTTCCAAAGATCCCTCGGGTGCATTTAGCAATGATTTAACTCTCTTATAACATTGTTTTCAACTAATTTTTATCATATCGTATCTCTCCTATAGTGCGGAAGAACCTTTCGTGAGTAAATTGCGCTTTTAAAAAAAATTCAAGTCAGATCTTCCTATTTGATCATATTTTGTATGTAATAAATGAGCACCCCAATTGGCTGACGAATGATCAAATGCAAATGTCAAATTGATTTCAATGCAACAGACTAACATGACAAGTCGCTTTCGATGCAAGTATATTCGTAGACACTGAAAAATATGGTTTTTGACGCAAATTAAGTAGATCCTGGCATACAGATGCCTTACGTAGCAGCAACGGTTAGATAACACATTACTCGCACATGGTTATATGTTCATATGCCTCCATCTTCTAAAATTTTCTGTTTTCAACGTTTTCTGTATATGCTTTTTTTCCATGTTTTTCACTCTTTCTAAATGATGATGACAGTAAGTTGTTATTTGGAATTGCCTATTACCAGGGACCTGAGACGTACAATGCACCTGACTGTCTGACCATGATACCATGAATACTTCATACCGCGGAGCGTACTGGGTTCACCAAAACGTGAGGAGATAACACATGACAAGCATGTTATCAGCTCGTGATCAAAAAGGCGGTGTTGAATAACTCGTCATCACGATGAGCTGCCTGAACCAAGTCCTTGATTTAGCTGATCATCAACACCTATAGCTCATTTTTAGATCACCTTAACTTCGGCATGCACTGCTACCTAATCTTGATAACGTATTTGCTCTCAAAACCTTCGCAGTCTGCAGTGCATAAAACACGTTCAATGGCTTACTTTTATAAACAAAAACTAGTGGAAGTTTGTGGATAAGTTCATGACCAGCTCGTTTCATTGATCACTTGTATACCACTCCATGTGAACGCAACTGTGATCTTGATAACATAAACCCACAACCACATCTGCGGTTTCTCGTTATCGATTTAAGATTACAAATGACGTGCTTGTTTTCCCATGTGAACACACGGATGGTCGCTAATCTTGAATTGTACTGTCTGTGATCCCTTGGTGTTTAGTTTCCCTTCAATAAGCCTTAGTTGTTCGTTTCGCAATAGGTGCCCATTAATCTTTCAGTGAAGTAATGTTCTTTAAAGAGGATTAGTGATACGTTTCAAGCTAAGTTTTCTCTTATGGGGGGGGGGGTCACTTAACTGGCTGTTTTAATTGCTTATGTAGAAAGTCGTGTTTTTAGTAAATGTAAGCGTAAAGTGACATTTCGGTACAAATAAACAGTGCTGAATAACATGCAATGAAATGTCTAAGTTTACATTTTTTCTTGTGATCAAATACCCCATCTCACTCACATTATCTCATCTTCTCGGTATCAGATTACCCAATTGCACAGTAGTCAATGTCTTTGGGCCTCAAAACCTTTAGACCTTGTGACAATTAGGTAGGTATCAGTTCTTGGAACCGTTGCTATAGCGTATAGAGGGGTTTCACTGAGTCACGTGATAGCGACCGCAAGATCGCGCGTCTCTTTGGTTTTGAAGGGCAAGCGTCCATTGTGTCACAGTAGTATCTATGGTTATGCCGTGCGCGTGTGCTGTAAATAGGCTTACTGTGCGTGTGTTTTGCCCTTCAGTACCTGGGAATTCCACTTGCGTGACGTCAGATGAAATCCCTTTACACAGGGTTCCAAACATGCTAGTGCCTCGACACCACTAGCAGTTACTCAGACACTGCTGTCCAATTACTCTGTCCACGTCCGGTTCGTTTGCAGTTTAACCCACAATCTACACTGCATGCCTGGTAACCAAACTGGTTACGTAAATGATCAACAGAGAGGACCGTAAAGATACCATTGCAAATTTGACACCACAATGTACGTACGACAACGGCTACGTATGCGTGTTACATGCACACAGCAGAATATTGCATATTGTAGCATGTATAGCTTCATGTCACTGCCGTACGCAAGTACGCACTTTACATATTTTCTTAACGGCACTGTCAGACTGTGGGATTTTGCCTGAACAGTTTTGAGATGCCGCCCAATGTGCTTTTGTGAAAACAAAAACTGACAACGTAATTTCACGGCTGTCGTTCTTTGGGTAAAATTATCATTTTATTTCATTCTTTTTATTTTATCAAGTTCGAGTTTAATTAATTTGTATGGCGCACTAGTTCAGAGATACTATCAAAGGCTCAACTGAAGAGGTAGGTTTTCAACTCTGAACCTTTGAAAATGATCATCAGAGCCTGTCAACAAGGACAAATCATTCCACAACTATAAACCGTGGGCAGCGAAAAGACGTTTACCAAATATGGATATGTCTTGGAAAAACCAGATTGAGAGTGGCCTTAGATATCAGTGCTGTTTCGTTTTCTTGCAACAAAAGATACGGGAGACATGGAGTGGCGCCATGTTGTTTATTAGGGCTTTATAAACGAGAAGCAGAATATTATATCGATTTCTGTGGGGCACTAAGGGGCCTGTGAAACTCCTTCAGCCAGTCTTATATTGGGACTACTCTGCTCGTTGGAAACAGGGCTGGCAGCACAATTTGCACAATGACCGTACGGGACAGTCAGTGATTTTTGCCCGACTCCAGAGTCTGGATCATAGAATTCAACTGTCCAATTTCGTTTCCACCCGACTGACTGAGTGAGACAAAATATCTGCCCGATTTAGTCAGGTTTGTGACATTTGGGGGGGGGGGAGGTCAACCCCAGCCCTTGGCCCATACGGCCATGGTTTGTACAGTGTATCTTGTACATCTTGCACTTTCGGCTGCCTGTTGGTAGAATATTACAATAACCAATGTAATTGTCAATCTACATATTGTACCGTTGGAAGTGAAAATATAGCCATTTTTATTTTTATTTTTGGCCCCCAAGCCATTTCGCCCCCCCCCCTTCAGAACCTTGTCTGCCGAGCTACGGGCCTGCTTATTTAATCTTATGTAAAGATTGCTCTCGCCTAAGCAAGATTGCAAAGTTCAAATCGAACTATTTTGGTGAGAATACTTCTAAAACAGGTACGTTACTCTGATGGCCCACAGCTAAGTCAAGTTGGCAACTTCCTGAGCAGTTGACCAGGGAGCGAAAAGCTAGCTTAGGCAAGTTACCTTGATTTGCTAAGAGCTGCATTGCATCGGCTACAACGTTTTGGTATACAAACATATATATATATATATATATATATATATATATATATATATATACATATACATATATATATATAGGCCTACCGCCTGTAATATACCAGTATACCGGCGTCCAGATGTTATCAATATTCCTTTCCAGAG
>WURT03076450.1:0-13223 GCA_009936505.3 Holothuria glaberrima | reverse complement strand
TTAAAGTAGGCGGAGTTATGAGTAACTTTTTAGTGGTGGCAGTATACCATTTTGGGCTTCATGGGGGGACTGCTTCTGACCTTTAAAAAAGGACATGTCGAGGTCTTCCAGTCCGACCCAAAACACCCTTCACCGCCCCAACCGCCAGGTACATCCCAGCAGAAAGAAAGAACTTATCATTTTCTACCGTGTTTTCTTATGGCAAGGAATCCATGGAACGTGCTATCGGGTTTAACTTAAAAATAACTATTGAAGTAAACATTTGGCTTATCACAACTGTATTCGTCGACCGTGTGCAGTCTTCCCTGAGCACAATCTCCCTCTCTTCAGTCTACTGGTCTAATAGGCGATCCTTTCTTGAGGAGTACACCTTCCGTCAGGGGCATCTTAATCTACTTAAAGGCAACAGGTAGTCACCCCAAAATTTGCTTTGAAACATCAGCAAACTCTTGCAAACCTCTTCTTATTGCATTACAAGCATCTCTGAAGACATTTTGAATAAAACTATTACAAACAATAGTTAAAGCAGCGAGAAATTCTCCTTGAACTTCACAATTCACTAACAAAAATACTGTCACATGATCAAAATAGGCCATTCATAAACTATATTAACGGGGCATACTGACTCTGATTTGGGTGACTGCATTTTCCCTTTAAGCCTGCTAGCAAAACTAGGTGTTTTGACCTCAAAATCTGGGATTTTAGTTGAGTTGGAAGCCGTATGCAATTAATATTTCGACCGGACTCTGAGCCAGTGTAAATAAAACGTTGTGATCATATAGTTTCCCAAATTTTTATAGTCCCAATTTTTTTTTTCTCACAAAGATAAATGAATCGAGTGTGACATTTTTTTCCCGAAGGACCGTAAAATTTCTGGGTTGGAGAGTGGGTGGCACCCCCATTCACAGGTAGTGAAACGGTGTATAGATGACCAAAATGATCTCGGGAGCTCTCCAAACATTTTCTAGATCACTTATTCCATGCAAGGTGTCTCAACGATTATTAGATTGATCTTAACAGATTGAGTAATGATGAATGCCACCGTCAAGCACCGAAGCAATAACTTTTTACCAAATTTTGCAGCCATTTTGGGCTCCGGGCAGAGTCCATAGTTATATTTTAGGGAACTGAAGAAGTCCTCCAAAGAGTTTTCGTAATGAATTCAATGATCAGAATTCAACTCGTAATATCAATGAAGGATTTCGACAGGGTGTGTAGGCCAAAATAAAAACAAATTCACCAATTTTTGTTTCATTTTTCGCCTTCTTCCCTTTGCAAAAGGCAAGGCGGCGATGCTTCTGTCGCCTTCTGTTGCAAAGTCCTTGGCTTAGAGGGTATGTGACAAAAACGTTTCCTTTATAAAACTTGTCAATACCGTGTTAATAAATGTTAAATAATATGTTGTGGTCTCAAAAAGAGAAAGAAAACATTGGGGAACACTGAAAAGAAGATTTTTCACAACTGCGTATAGTTCTGCTCTTTTCATTATCTATTCGTAGTGCATTATACTTAAATTAATTTCTTCACATGCATACTTTGGGCTGGAAGTATAAATGAAGCTGATAATTTAGTATGGAAAATGTCATTAAGTCAGATGCCATTTACTTTGTGAATGTAGACTCTATGTAATGAAGTCACGAAACAACATTTTAGAGTTAAAACAATGAAGCTAGGATAGGTATTTGATTTCAGTAAACATGCTTCACCATAGTGTGTAGCCCCTTGTACGCTACTACGTACGTGTACAGTTTGACACGTTGTAAACCGGTACAAAAATTAGCTGACAGCAAACTTTGTGTTGTTGTAAAGTTATAATGTAATTTTTCCAAAGTCCCGTCGACTATCTGAGCAGAAGGGCGAAAGCTGAACGTTTGCCCCCAGAAGGGGCCTACCTTAGTCGAGGGGGCACGCCCTGTTGTGTGGCATCAAATTCATATGGTCCATGATGGGAAGCCAAGGTATTTCTAACCAGTGCATTGACAAAATTTTAAAGTTTGATACGTTTCAAAGCAAAGTTTTCATTTAATATTTATCCAAATTAAAATTACACGTAAATAACCTTTACGTCAAAGGTTACGTTGTCTTATTTTGTAAATATAATGCAGAAAAAGCTGAATCATTTGTCTACGTCATTAGCGTTGTTCCAAAAAATCGAATACTCGGAGTTGACACATTGTAAAGTGGGATACTCGGAGAATTTACATAGACGATCATAACTAAGGTTAATTCTTGCGTATTTTGTCATCTGGTTTCCAAGTAGCTGGACCAGGCTTGTCTTCCAGATCTGCAATCTCGTATTTCCTAAAACAGCATGCATGTTTCCATTTTTTCATATGTCCGGGAGGTACAATCGAAACATTCACCCTTTTGAGCTCGTACAAACAAGTTTCGGTATTCAACCAGACCTCACAATATTCCTCTGTCCAAACGAGTGGGAAAGGTTCACTGGAGTATAGAATTCAGGTGAAGAAAAATTTCAATGAAAATTATAGTGAGCGAGGTGTTACGTTGATGTTATTTTTATACATGTCAGATTACACGTTGCGCTTTGTAAACGTATTTTTAACAGATGGGTGTTATACTTACGTACCGCAAAAGGCCTAATTCACAGAACCTATACATATGTTTTCACATTTTTAAATCTATATTTTAACACGGTCAGAATTTCACAGTTCGAGACAGCATTTATACGAAACGCTACCGTCAGGTAGCTTAGGCACATCAAGCTGGTCTAGACGGGGGGGGGGGCGAACTTCGTTTCGGGCCGAAGAGAGGGTTCTATTGGATTGGTGTACCCGCCTCCAAAAAAGTGACTATTGGCTAGGTGAGTTTTATGTTTCGTATTCTGTCAAAGTAAAATTGAAAAGATCAAAATCTAACTGAATTCTTATACTGTTAGTTGGTTCATAGTTGAATGCCCGAACTGCTTGGTATTGGGTAAAGCCACAAGATAATGCAAAATTTGGTCGAATAACATGAAGTGATTTAGTCAACAAAAAAGATAAAAACTTAAGTCTAGAGAACGATTGAGCAGAGAGGGCGAGGAAAGGCTGCGGCTGAAGAGAGGAGTAGATGGATGACCACCAAAGTCAATTTGTAAATCGAAGATAAATATTGATTGATTAGTTGATTGATTGATCGCTTTCATTCTCGTCCTCCTTGACTCTGCAAAATAATTTCTACTAGTCAGAAGAAATATGTTTTCTTAGAAAAAAAAGGTAAGGCTTTAATTATAACTTACATCATGCAGCATGTTACACCACCGTCTTCTCCATCACAGGTACAGTCAACACAGTTTTCTCCATCGTACTGGACTTTTATGCCAGCTGCGGCACACATTATTTCCGCTAAAATGCCAAATAAGATATCAAAAATAATTACAAGTAGCTAATAAAAGCTATTCAATTGCTTGTGGAGGGACTTCATGTGACGTCACGCCAGGCACTGAAGGGCAAAACACACACGCAGTAGGCTAAGCATATTTACAACACACGCGCACAGCATAATAATAGATACAACTCTGACGTAATGGCCGCTTGTCCTTCAAAGCTAAAGAGACGCACGATCACGTGACGTCAGTGAAACCCCTGCATGGTAGTGCAATGCTACAATAAATAGGGTAGTGCCAGCGCAGAATCGAGAACAGCGTGTCTATTATTCGCATGAAAGGGGGAGGGATGCTAAAGTTTACACTGGGATTTAGAACGGTAATTCCACCTATGCTGCCAAATGCATGGGAAATAATATTGAGACAACTACAAACCAGGTACGTCACTGAGGGGAAGCCCTTCCTAAATATTATAACTATGACAAAAATATTTCCTGCATTTTCATAAGCAATAAACAGGAAAAAGGGTGGCTAGTGTCTGCTGAGAGCACACCTCGTGAAGGCGCGAATCACGCAGCAAATTCTGGTATTAAGTATAAAATAAGTGTTCGTATAAGTACTTGTACTCCTTACGGAGTTGGCATCATCATCTGGCTCCGCCTCTGCGAGGACCAAGGAGAGCAAAATTCTCTTGCAAATTTTACGGAACTGGTATTTAAACTAAACGGACATGAGCCTATGAGATGAAACTATTTAATCATCCACAAATGTGATTGGATTAGCTTTAAAAAACAGCAAAAATCGCAGACTTAAGTAAGTTTTCGAACATAAAATTGAACTAAAGATGAAAGATGTGGTAACAAATGTAGAGAACTCATGGACACAGTGGTCCCATATAGCTCTTGAAAATTGGTGTTAAAACAATAACAGTAAAGGCAGTGCTTCACAACGTTCACAAGAAAGATGCGCTCGAAGTGCACCGCAAAAATGTAGTTTTATGAACATTCCATGTAATTTTAACTCCCTGATTTACTAAATAAAGGTCTGTGAACATGTAACCAAACAAGATGCTTGACACAAGAATTGTAGATTAGCATCCCTTGATGAAAAATCCATTAGAATTACTACAATATCCCATACAACGTTCTCAAGATATACCGGTACCTCTTCAAAGTTGACCATTTCTGAGATTGTTCATAAGCTATGCAAAAAAATTGATGTGAGTGTTGCACACTGTCTATATTTCTTTTGTTTATTTTTTTTTATAAATGGTCAGTTAATTACTAACAAGCTAGTTTCTAGTTATGCGTGTTTAGTGTGGAATTTTTAAAGTGGTAAATAGATACTTCCGAAATAAAAACAAAAGAGGATACCATTAAACCTACCTCATGAGTCACTCTCTCCACGTCACAAATTTGCATAAGTAGCTCATGTGTATTCATACTGTAAGTCCAAAACATTAATTGTCTTATTAATGGGTCAATATTTGATAGTTTTTGATGGGAATTTGGTATCGTTTAATGCTTATTACATCAAAAAGGTATGGTAGGCCTATCACATTTACGTGTCCACATGCAGACCTTTAGAAACAGTAGGCCTGTGTCCAAACCGATAGATGAACTGTGTGATTGTGCACAATTTTTAATACCCCAAGTCTTAAGGGGAACACTTGTCGGCACAAAAAGTCGAGGCGTGTGCCTCGACTGTCCCTCTGTCTTCAACATGATTTTAAATACCTGAGCTTTATAGGAGTAGGTTCGCATCCTCTGGCCTCCTCAATTATGTCAGGGCCTCTTCGTAGCCTAGATTATCTACTGTAAAAGATACCTAATATTCCCCAAAGAATAGTTTTCCCTTTGCAAATGATTAAGAGGGTATCTCGGTAGTATGGTATTGAATCAAGTAATACAGACTATTAAGCAAACTGAAATGATAAAGCCAAAGTATATTGCATTGTTTATCATATCGGCATAATTTGACCAGTATCGGGATTACACCCATCATGTCCTGTTCAACGTTACTAAGGAAGTGTGTTTAAATTTGCCAGGAAAATGTCAACATTTGATCAGGAATTATAGTCTAGGCTAATCATTAATTTTACCAGGAACCGAATCTCCTGGTGTTTTTTTAACCAAGAAATGGTTGACTCATCAGAGACCAAGGTCGTACTTCATTTAAGTTTAACCAGGGTATTCTCAGTGCAGATTATCGTTCCAATGTTATTTTCTTTGAAAGTCAATTGCAATTCGCTTATTTATTAATAACTTCACGAGGGAAACTATTTTGAAGAAAAACAGTCTTCTACCTTCCGAATAAAGTTAAGTTTGTTGAAATTTGTCCAACCGATAACTTAAAATACAGTAACAATTTATTGCGTCTTCGAGATCACACCTTTAACTAAACTGCAAACCCATAATCAAAATTAGGAAAGTAACAGTTGACCATTTTAGGTCATGCCAATAAATAATGCAATAATAGCTAAAGCTTTTCCCGAGAAACGTAATGGCATCAAAAGAAGTGATACCAAACGTCGGAAAGATAAAAGGGTAGATTCGAGATATGAGGACCCTGTTACGAGGCACTAACCAGTTGCAATCATTTAAACTCAGATGCTGCTACGCAGTGTCTCCGAAGTGGAGTCTTGCCGAGGTTTCCAAACGTTTTATGACTTTCACAACGGAACTGACGTTGGGGAAGTTCTATTTATAGTGGCGATTATATCCTATCTTAAACTCTTTCTTTTCATCGATGCATTGTTCGAAAGAAAGTACCAGAACTCCTACTTAATCCAGAAGTTACTAGAATGATTTCACTGGTCGGAAAGTTCCATTTCCGACAAAATGGGACACGTGCGTAGCAAGGTAGGTGCGTAAGGGCGAAGGGGACAACCACCCCTCTTGAGTATATTTTGCTCTTAATTGTCTATTCCCATATCGCTGAAAACGTCTTAAAATGCAATTTTTCTCAGTGCACTTCGTGCGCACCCACCCCGAGTAGTTGTTTTTACATTAGTTACTACTTCCTGTTGGACACTTTTGGTGCGATCATATGTGTAATGTCCAAGGGAGATCTCACCATCATCCATCTACCCCTTCACCATCTAGTTGTCCAGATTATCATTCATAGTTGGCTGGTAGTAGACGGATTAATGATACAGCTAGGATAAAACGTTGTCCTGTACTTTTTGTGGTCTTTTTAGGGCCCACTAATGTCATTTTAAGAAGCTTAAATGCATCATTATAATACCCAAAGTTTGTAGGTATCCTCTGAGCTACCGGGGCTTTGCCCTGTGGACCTCACTGAGGAGTTGCCCCTGAACCCTATCAGGATCCCTAAGGTAAGCCTCTTCATACCACGTCATTGCGGCCGTTTCGGTATTTAAACCTGAATTCACCCCCACCGACAAGGATCCGGCTCCCCGCCTGATATGTGAAGCATTTTTGGAAGTTTTTTTTTCAATTGATGATGGCGGCTCTCTCCTTAGAGTTTGACTTCCCCCGAAAATTCCCGTGAGCGGCCATGAGCACCAGTGAATGCACCGCATCATGTACAGCTCTTCTTACATTTATTATACTTCTGCAATGACTTGGACTTGCTAAAATGGACTTGCTACCATCTCTAGAACCTCACTCCTACGTTTTAACATTATTCCTATATTTGGTTCGTTCAAAGCTAAATGGTTAGGGAAGAGTAGATTAATTAAGGGCCTAACTACTGTGCAGCCCCACTGTTGGAGCGGAGATAAGAAAATTTGACAGTTAAGTTCCAACCGACCTAAATATCATGTGTCCTACGAATATGAAGACAAAATCTTTGTCACTTCAGGCCCGGGTCCATCATGGGTGGAACTCGTCATTATGGGAAGAACTTTTGCATCCCAGATTTCCGCACATAGCAGGAAATGGCATTGTAAAGCATAGACTTTTATTACCGATTTCAAAGTCTTTAGATTGCATGATGTATTTTTAGTACTTGTTTTACTATAGTTCCTCGTCTCCTTTACGTGGGTTATCAGATAAAACAAAATTTGATATCCCCACCGATATTTACTACAGGAAATCGCACACTGTTAAACACAAATCAGTGACTACCATGGATTTTGCAGAAAATTTGTCTGAAGTGGTCGTAGTGTCAAGAGACGTAATTTGAAGCAAATCTATCACTGAAGATTCACGTACACCATATATGATTCACTGTTAAACAAGGGAGGGGCAATCTTGGCTCAATAGGGCGGGGCAGACGACCGAATGTATGCGCCAGTGTGGTTAGGGTTAGACCTTCTAACAACGGTGTATCGATGACAGAAGTTTCTTAAGTAAAATGAAAAATGTAGGCCATACAAACAATAATTAAGATTTGAACAAAATTAAGGAGGATTTCCCTACATTGTCCTTGGAGCTTTGCAGCAATAATTTAAGGTTAAAATAGTATAAAGTGATTGATCATAACTTAACATTAATGGGTAGACCTAATCTTTCGTGGGATTCTCTGACATTCGTGGAAATGAATGCAATAGCCTACACTTCGTCATTGTCCGAGTTCACTTCCAGACTGTTTGATGGTGGAGAATCAACTTTTATTCACTGGTTTCAAACATATTAACTCAGTTAGGAACTAAGGAAGTTAAGATATACCATATTTACAGTCACAAAGATATGAATGTACTGAATTTCAAACTGAATGAATGTTCTACATACATGACATAAAATAACTTACTAAAAGTGCTTGATGATCAAATTGATCTTCGTCTTTTTTTTTTTTTGTTTTGTTTTGTTTAATAGGTATAGCTTAACTTTGAGTAAAGTCAGAGGCATCATGCCATATGGGCACAGGGAGTCAGACCGACCATTTTTGTCAAGGAAAACGTATTTTTTATATAAATACGGAGGTAGGTCACGGGACAGAACGTTTATTATTCTTGCCCTTATTGGCACGACGACCCTGGATGTAAATAATTCCCATTGGATGAATGATTTACGTTATTCTATTGTAAGTGTAATACTATAGCCATTGTTTTATGAATACAGTTTCTTACTAGCAACTCAATTTTCCATTTTACTACATATACATAAAATACAAAACCATTTCAAACAACTTTAACATTTAACGGCACATTTGGTAAGAGTAATTGTTTCTGATTATTACAAAAGTGAAGCAAAATTGAAAAAAATAAGTGCATACAACTTACTATTGCGAAAGCATTCTCCCCATTTAGGCTTAGGATGCCTGTTAACCTCCTTACCAGGTATTGGTATGATCTTAGGGGAGCAAAAGTGCATGCAAAACACAAGCAAACCAAGTGCAAAGACGAACTTCATTTTCTGTCGGAAGAAGATGCTGCCAAAAAAGTTACCAGAATGAACACCTTGTCCTATCGAACGGCACAGTTACGTGGAAGTGATACCGACCCTCCTTTTATAAGCGCATATGAGCATTTGTTGCACACATATTTTATCCCAAAATTTTTTATTGTTTTATTTCAGTGTAAACTTCGGTTTACTTACAAGGGGATATATTGTACTATATATATATATATAAATATAAATATATATATAGTAATTCAGGTACTTTTACAACATGAAAGTAAACTTGATGGAACATTGTAATTACATTGCACAATAGCTGTCGTGACAATGAAACAGCTTGCACCTGTTAAAGTTGACTCTCTTTGAGTTGCTTTAGTTTACCTTCTTTCCATTTTTCTTTCCATGACTCTCTGCTTGCTGAGTGTTTGAGGTTGTTTGCTTAGAAGTGAACTTTTCTTGAGTCTAAATCAATGAGACCGAAAACACACTGTAAGTATTTCATTTCAAGTTTATTGCTTACAACTAGTCTTATTGTGTAGAAAAATGAGTCAATAATGTGACTTGATTGTAAACAAAATTTACACTGAAACTTTGGGAAAATTCAAATACAATATTTCAACTTAGTAAATGACAAATATTAATCAACTTGTCAAGTTCCACTTGCTTCAGAGTGAATTTCTCTTCGGTTTAAATCATTAAAACCCAAAACACACTGAAAACATTTCATTTCAAGTTTATTGCTTACAATTAGGCTTATTATGCGGAATATGAGTCAATAACAGAACGCGTGATTGTAGACAAACTTTACATTGAAACTTTGGGATAATTCAAAATAAAGTTTTTCAACTCAGAGAGTGAAAAAAATCAATCAGCTTTTCCAGTTATACTTAAATACAACAATGTTTTAATTTCTTTGTATTTGCGAACGATGTTCCTGACACATCATTTACTTAAACATAATTAGAGTCGTGAGCCTGCATTAGAATAGAAGTCAGCTGACATTGAGATACCAAAGATTACAGGCAATGAGATAATGGTTAAAGTAGATCAGTGGTTCTCAACTGGGCGTTATCGTCCACTGTGGGGTTGCAACTAAGGGGGCCGTGAGCGCTAAGAGGGTGGCAGGGGCGTTTGAAATAGTGAGATACACAATGTAAATCGGAGCTTTACAAGATTCCAAAAGCTTTTCTGTAGTTAAGCTCTCACACTGGTTCTCATAAAACGGTCATAAATAAAGTCAACATGTCGAATAGGTCTGATATTCGCTTCTCAGGTGCACTACAAAGTTTGTGAATTATTTTTATTACCAGATGACACGAAATCGCATCTAACAGTGTTTAATTTCAATTTTTCCTTAGCGAGTATCCTCATATTCCCATCAGTGACAGTGAAAGCGGACACCGAAGGGGAAGCGGCTAAAAATTTTCCCGCCACCTTAACCTTGATTGTAATTTTACCTTCCAGTCCATAAACATGACATGCTGAAAGCAGTGCCTATTGTAGTAAGTGTAACATAGCCTAAAAGATTTCATTTACAATGTGTTATGACGTAAACGTTTAAATGCTTTCAAAAATACAATTTTTCGGTGTGGCAATTTCGGCTGTCTCATTATTACATGTGGGATATCTTGATTAGCATAAGTCGTTAAAGCCCCATGCGACCCCTACCGACCCTCTTCCTCTCACCCACAGAATAAGCTCCTTGAAGCAACAAAGGGAACTTCCGTCATTTATTACTGAAATACAAACTGGGTTAAGGGTGACTTTTGTATTTATTCTCTTTAATGCACATTTAAGCTGCCATCCATTCGTCCGTGATGCGTTATCCTTGCCCGCGTCCATGCATGCGTGAAGTGAACAACCATTCATACGTGAAAACTTTTCCGTGACCTCCTATGTTGCTAGCTAGAATGTCGTTTTCTGTCGCCCCTCTTTTACTAACACCACAATTACTTGCTAACACGTTAGAACAAGTTAGAACACAATCCTTTCCTGCTACTGGCCAGTATTGCCATTAGGAAACGGCAAAATGACAAAAAGCGTAATTATAGATAGTGGGTGCAGGACATCCTTCAACTTCTCCATCAGTATGGCACATACTATCATTTAATGAAAGAATTGGAACTGGGAGACAAGTATTTTCACCGGTATTTCCGAATGACTTGGGAACAATTTAGACAAGTACTGTTTCACGTGGAAGAAATCTCTGGTAAGATTGTCCAACACGAGAGAAGCAATTGGTCCAAGGCAACGGCTTGCCATATGCATAAAGTGAGTAAACGGGGATAAAAACGGAGAATTTATTTTTATTTTTAAGTCTTTATTAACCTATGTACAACATAACACCTATTATACACTCTAAACACAACTCTCTTACATCGTGTGCGATAAATACTTTGGAACATCGTGGGATATAGATACAGTACATGATATAATGCTCTTAAGCAGTTTAACAGTATGAGGAAAACTTAGATCATAGAAAGAAACCATGAAAAAATATTTTGTACCTCCAATGATGTGAAAAAATCAAACTCATTACTTAATGTTTAATTTAAATGTAAAACGTCATTAAGGTTACTCCATATGTATGCATCAAGGTACTACTGACTACTGAACAGAATTGTTGTGCCTTGGTGCCTGATTAGAGAGGTTCTCTCTGTTTTGTCTTTCGCCGGTCCACGGATAATTTTAGAATGATATTCATTACTTTAAATTCTTTGTCTTTCACTGTTTGGACGTTTTCATTGCATTAAAAAAACTGTGCATGGCAAATTATTGGTGAGTTGCACCCCACCCCTCGCTTCCAACGGCCCTGTATTCTTATTAATTTATTAAGTAAGGAATATATCGTTTTGGTCAACTTATCTGAGTCTAATTTTTGATGATGACATTTCAAAGGATTCCGGATTGCTCCTGAAATAGCAAAACATATATCTATGTTAAAAAAGTATTGGAGATATATTGTACTCTTTTAAAAAGTGGGACCTGGCTGCACAAGATGAAATAAATTTTACTTTCCTTAACGACTGGCAGTGTTATACCAATGAGTGAAATCATCCAATGAGCTATCTTAGATATAGCAGACGACAAGACCTTTAGGTAGCACACCACCAATTATTCCTTCATTGACTAACACACTAATGTGGGTCAACCTTTGTTTTCAACGGGCAAAGCTGACGAGTAGGCCTTTCACACCGATTTCAATTTGTTTACCATGACAGTTGAAATTTTGAGCTAGAAGGGCCTGCATAATAGAGTGGTGGTTCCTATTTTTTTACTCGTTCAAAATGCCGATTTGCATCGAGGAAGGATATATTGCAAAACAGTGCCTGAAATACCTTCAATTTTTTTATTTTTGCAGAATGAGTACTTCAGCTACTTTCCTTTCACATACACATCACAAATGGAACACAAAGGTGTCAATGTTTTAAGTCACGAGCGTCTGTTTTGCTACCCTTGGTAAGAACCATACGAAAAAACGATGTATGCGCAGGTCTACCCTTCATTTGAACATATTTTTGTATTATTATCGTTTCATTCATAGTAATACTATGCTATAAACTGGTGGGGGTGGGGCTTTTTGACAATTCCTTTTCTGAAAAAGTGGCGGTGAGCTGAAAAAATGGGGAACCGCTGAATTAGACAAACAACATTCTTTTTAGAGGGTGCAATATTTTCCAATGGGACCAATGCACCTTTTGGAAAACAGACGCAGCGTGCCATGCTAAAATAAAGGGATGTTTTCGTTACGATAGACAGTCATTATAGGCTGCATGAGACGTCTCACGAAAATGTGGTGATCTCGAATAAACTTCAAAAAACATTTAGCATGGTTAAAATGGATTGGCAAATAAATGAGAAAAATCAATGTTTATAATAATTGCCTTTTAAGGAACTATACGTGATACTTATAATGTTAAACGTTATGTTATACGAAAAGCTGTCAGAGAAATATTATATTTCAAAGCCATTTTCCAGTGGCTTTTCACAAGGGTCTCGTGTGAAAGAGAAAAATATTCCAGTTCATACACTCCAAACCCCGTAGCAATACTCTCCTCCTAACTCGAGATATCTCACATTAAAGAGTTCGTATTGTGGTCAAAAACACCTCCAGTTCTCTTCAAGGTCACAAAATGTTATGTAAAGTGGGCTCATTGCCTCAGATTCCTGTTTTTCTTTGTCATTGAATGTCCTATTCGTCCTTGAAATTTGACACTGTTGGAATTTTTGAATATGTTTCCATGCAGATTTAGCACAAATCTACACCATATGTAGGGGATAACAAATAAAGATGCTAAATATTCCCTACAGTGGCGTCAATATCATAAAGAAATTCTATCATATGTAAAATTAATGTGCCGCAATGACATCACAGATTTCCCATAATGCACTTCATCTTGCGGAAAAATTGCAATAATTTGAAAATTAGTATCTTCCAAATGCATTAAGCTATTGAGATGCGGTTTTCACCTACTAAAAGAGAAAAACTTTCTGCATGTTTTAAACTCATTGAATTTTGTCTCATTGAATTTTTGTCCCTTTAAGATCAGCTGTCAGTTAATGTAATCATTACACTGAAAAACAGCATT
>WURT03076428.1:0-13223 GCA_009936505.3 Holothuria glaberrima | reverse complement strand
TTAAAAAAGCTGGAGTTTTGAGATGCTATTTTATCAGTGTTTTTAGGAAGAAAGATGATACCAACATTTTTGGCATTTAAGATAAGGAAATAACAGGTTACTTTGTAGATAGATAGTATACATTTATGATGATATAAAGTTGAGGAACCCCACAAGGGAGTGTTCTTGGTCCTGTTATGTTTGTTTTGTACGTAAATGACTTACCAAATTTAGTAAGGTTTATTCTTCAGCGTATTTATTTGTTGATGGCAAAACTTATAAAAGGAAAATATCTGGATAGGATGATGAGGTTTACCAAAAAGAGGAAGCTACCTGCTTTGTCTTTGGTCCGAATTTTGGTTATTTAATTTTCATCCTGTAGAGTTCTTTCTATTGGTCGAAGCTATGCTAATAGTAAGCATGATCATCTGTGGTGTAAGGATGGGATTGAGATAAAGTTAATAATTTCCTCTTCCAAACAAGATAAACTGGATTACTTGTGGATAATAAAATACGTTTCTTTGATCACTATCAAGCTTATAGTAATATGGTTAATGGTATGATGGGTCTTATTGAAAGAAAACCAACCTCCCTAATTGAGGAGTCTTTCAAACACTTGTCCCAAGCGCTAGTAAGACAAGGTTGGTGTATGCTGCCAGTGATTGGAAAAGATTTATTAGAAAATATAGAGATCTAGAAAATGTGCCACAAGACGATTCCATCCTTGAAGGGCTTATGTTACGGTAAGAGGCTCTGTCAACTCTTCGATATTGAAGGCTGGGGGAGATATGATTAAAGTTTTTTTTAATATCGTTCAGGGCATTTATGTCATCAAGGTTTCTTCTAATATTTTGAGTTTTACTGCTGGAAGCAATACCTCAGGAGCAGGGTCATTCTTTCAAAATTGTGAAACATCATTGCCACACAGATTATAAGAAATTTACTTTTAGCAATAGGGTTGTTGATTCATGAAATAGTCTTCCCGCGAAACCTCCAGTAGAATCTAACTCAGTTGCTACATTTGAGAGAAGATTGACAAAATCTGGAATAATTTGAATGTAACATTTGAATCTTTTGCTAACTGTCGTTTTTGCCGATTGTATTGAGATTACTTGTTGTACTCAGTTGGTTACATTGTTTGTTGTTGATGCCGATATAGAGGCTTTGTAGAGCCGGCGTCCGTTAAATATCATATATCATATATCATGTCATATCATATCATATCATATAATATCATATCGTATCATATATCATATCATATCATTCCATACCATACTATATCATATCATATCATGCCATGTCATGTCATATCATATCGTATCGTATCGTATCGTATCGTGTCGTATCGTACCATATCATATCATATTACATCATATCGTATCATATCATATCATGTCATGTCATATCATATCATATCGTATCGTATCGTATCGTGTCGTATCGTACCACATCATATCATATTACATCATATCGTATCATATCATATCATATTATACCATACCATATCATATCATATCGTATCGATACGATATCATATCATATCGTATCATGTCGTATCATATCATATCATACCATACCATACCATACCATACCATACTATATCATATCGTGCCGTATCATATCGTATCATATCATATCATATTATACCATACCATATCATATCATATCGTATCGATACGATATCATATCATATCGTATCATGTCGTATCATATCATATCATATCATATCGTATCGATACGATATCATATCATATCATATTAAACACCCCTATAAAAATGTCAAAATTCTTAGCAGAAATGTGTCAAGATTTTTTAGGCGAAAATATTCTGGGGGACTAAAATTATACCCAAATTTAAAGGACTGCTCACAATTGCATTTTGATATTTCTAATAAAAAACGTCCTCGACATCTTCGATTATTCTTATTATTCTATATCTGCTTTATCTGTTTTACATGGTGATACTATATGTAATTTTCATCTTTCACTACCGGTATAACATTATCATAAATCCATCAATAGCGTTTCAACGATCCATTGTCAGAGACAATATCTTTTGTTTAAGTTGAAACGAAACTTTGTGTTTTCATAGTAACTCCTTTCTTATGAAAATTATTTTCCTGTTTGAATCTTACGTGACTGATGTGTACATATTTTTAATTATCTATTCCAAAGGTCTCGATATTTTCAGACATTCAACTGATTCTTAAATCCTATTCTCTCTTTGTGCTTGTCTTTCTGTGTTCGGAAAGTTAATCGACCAACCTATTTGAAAAAAAAAATGAAAATTCCTCTAATCGATGTTTTTTTAAAAAGGTAAATGCCACAATAAATCACCACCTCATCCACATATTCATTACAAGAATATCACCTGCAGCTATTATCAGCGAAAAAATTCATCTTGCTTTTTTATAGAGAAAAGAAAAACAACTTTAAAAGCAATTCGTAAACAATAAAAAATAACGTTCAGAGCACTAGAGAGCCTAATGAGAGATTGAATACCCATAAATGTATCTTGTCACGACATATAAAACCGTGTTTGAATCGAAAATTAAAGATGATGACAAATATTTAAGAAATACCGGATGATATTTTACTTTCCCAAGGCACCGGTAGCAGAGTACCTTAGGATGAAAGCGATAACTGTCAGAGGTAACGTCATGACGGGACGTTAATAGGAGCAACATAACTCAGACGTAGAAAATTACCCTAAACAAAAATCAATGAACCTATGGAAGTTCATAACATTGTTTCTTTCCATGACGTCTATGAAGTTATAAATTCAAGGTACATGACAGGAGTCAAGGGACAATCTGATGACAGATTGGAGGCTTAGCACTGTTTTACGTTGCTACCATGTGGTTTATTTAGGCTTGGCCCTTTCTGGACGAAATATGCATAACATTATCGAGAAATGAACTGACTCATGACTGAAATTAATGGACTGGACTCCAGATGGAAAATTACTTAGGAGGCTATTTGGGTAAACTGTTCTTTAAATAACCATTTACATTCATGCAGTAATTTTTGGATGAAATGACAAAAGTGGAGATTTGTAGGCCATTCGTAAGGTGTACGGTGGGGTGAGCGGCCAGGGGTGACCTGAGTAAGTTAATGAAATGAATGATTACGGTCCCTGTACCTCATGTATTGTATAAAAAATTAGAAAAAGAAAGCACAGAAGTAATAATTTAAACATACCCTACAACTACAGACATAGCTTTATAGTGTCATAGCAATGACAAGGAATCTCCGTGTCATCATTATCGTAAATTCAGGATTTTCAGAGTTATTATATTACCTAAGATTTCAGATTAACAAAATCTGGTGGTTTGAAGAATATTAATTGATAAATGCGAATCAATTTAAGCTGATCATATAAGAAACAGATGCACTTCAGTGGAAACATAAATTAATAAGTGATGATTCAGAGTTACGGTAGCCCTCACTTTGTCCAGTATGGTCATTTTACCCTTGTATCCAAGACAACCTTATTCTTCCCTACACTACTAGCCTAACAAATGGATTATACATGGAACAATGCTCTGGTCTCCAGTTATAATAAAACTAGGCCAGGTAAAATCCAGTGCCTTAAAATAACATCTGTCCATGCCCATAGAGTTAATAGACGCTTGCCAGTTGGGTAACACATAATCGTGACTATATAAGCAAAAGGACAAAACAGTCATTAGGTGACATTAAATTATGCGTGTTTTGACAAATTTTTGAATGCCTGTGAATCCTGTTCATGTTTAACATGTTTCCATGAAATTGTTTTGATCTTTGAAAACAAGCTAACAGAGGTGTTGAAATATGCAAATTAAATGTTCCTACAGCTCCTGTCAAGGTGAATTGGTCATCTAATAACTAAATAATTTGCCTTCTAAGGGATTCCGATTTGTGAAGATGTAGATGGCATGATCTTACGTTTCAGTTCTCACTGATTCTTTAGCTTTTCATATTTTCAAAAACAAGACATAAAACAACATAACGTCTTGGCGGCGGCCATTGCTGTATAATAAATGCCTCTGTAACAGATCGTTCAATATCCCTTTCTTTTTTAAAGGAGCTTTGATACAATTTTGATAAAGATTCTGTCCTACGTCGTATCTTTTACATTGTAATATAAAACAGTTTCGTGTAAGTGTACCACTGAAGCCATAAGTAAATTTCTCTGACGTCATCAACAACGTGTTATCGTAAACAGTCTCCATCATTAACCTATAGGGCGATCTTTTGTGACCGGTGCCATAAGATTTGTGAAATTGCTTCCATTAAATAAATCAAATGGAATTATCTTTAGAATTAAACTCCAATGATAAAGACAGTCCATCCCTGTAATTGACCACGGTCAAAGTACATTTTACTAAACAGTGTAAAACAGAAATGCAATTAACCAGATCGTAAAGAAACCTCTCGTAGATTGGGAGATAATTATACCACCCTTCCAGCGGCGATGACTTATGAACTCGGCAGTACGTCTCCACAATGCCCATAATTACTCATCACTCTCTTCGATTAAGGATACCCCTTGACTTTAAAACACGAATCTTCATCACAAACCTTTGGGTGATAAAAAGTTTGTTTCACTTAACAGCAATAGGGTTTCTCATAGCTCTGGGGCCGAATAACTATAAAGACATAAGTAAAGGGGTATACGGCAAAAGTTCAGGAATTGCGTACTTTTGTAAAGGCCAGTTCATAATTTAACATTTACAATCGCTGTAAAACATTCACGGGCCGTATATGGCATGAACGGAGCTATCTGTGGTCCATTTGTATTTTACAGAGACAAAATTTTACAAAGTATCACCCAAGGTGATCATCTTCAACAGTTCTTAACTATACGTAGCATAACTACAAAGAATTCTTTGGGCCAATCATGTGTAAAGCAGTAGGTGACTTGGCAATGTCATATACATTGGAACAAATGTTACTCGCCACTAGTCCCAAAGCACTGCACAAGTGGTATACTCACTTAGACTTGCAAACAGTTACTAATCAAAGGCAAGAGGCAGTCGCTCAAAAATTTGCTTCGAAAAATCGGCAAACTTTTGCAAATCTCCTCTTTTTGCATTGCAAGCACCTCTGAAAAAGTATTGAACATAACTATTACAAACAATAGGTAAAGCAAGGAGAAATTCTCCTTGAATTTAACAATTCACTAACAAAAATATTGTCACATGATCAAAATAGGCCATTCATGAACTAGAGTGACGTGGCATACTAACTCTGACTGGGGTGACTGCATTTCCCTTAAAGCATTAACGAACCACCTCTGCCCTACAGCAAATATTTCTATGACGCTTAGTGAAGGCTGTTCAAGTGATGCATTAATCACACTTTTAAACGAAAGCTTTAGAGAATTTGTAAAGAAGGGGTCAGATGACACCTTTGGAAAAAATAGTGTCCAATGAGTTTATTATCTCTTATCGTTTAGTGAAGAGATTAATGGATTGAACAGATTATCTCTTACACAACTCAATACTTTTTTTTTTAAAAAAGTTCCGGCGTTCTGTTGCCCTTTTATATCACATAACATGCAGTATTTTAGTTAACACAGAAACAAAATATCCAATCCCGAGGCTAAGGAGGGGGCAGGGGCGAGGGGCTCCTCAAGAAAAATCTCCCCATAGAAAATTAAAAAAATACCATATATCCCCATAGAAAATAAAAAAATACCATTGCCTTGACACATTTCAATATATCTCATCCCACTAATAGTTCCCTCCCCCGGGCTTTCTCGCCCCTCTAGTATAATTCTTCTGGCTATGGGCTTAAAATACCAAATGCACATTGATCGAAACACAAACATTCGATATCACAGTCATTATATAGAACTGGGAAGCCATATACAACTGGAAACCGCGTCTTTATATGTTGTTTAAAATTTTTCGACGAAGAGAAAGAGAATCTTTTTCACTACATTTCGTTGTTATATACGAAAATTGTCACACTTGCAGTTTTTTTGGAGATGCAGGTGAATAGCAGCAGTGTACTCTTCAAAAATGGGCTAGGTGCACTGTTGATGATATTTTGTTATTGGTGTCCTGTAGGACATTCACATTTTGTCCTAAATGTTGCCAAATCACTCCAAAGATGACAATTCGGACTATTTCCAAATTAGTAGGAAATGTTACACTGCAAAATTAACCACAAATTGGAGTTAATATATGGAGAATTTTACAAAAAAGTGCATTTTGTCATCAATGTTATTATGTGACAGTTTATAATCAGTTATACTTATTTTGTTTCTCCTCTATTTTCTTTACCTCCCTATATTTTTTTACATCCCTTTCCTTTTAAACATTTTTCTTAAAACAAATAAATGAAAAGTGAATGCACTTCTTTCCATTTGCCGGCTGATTGATGAAGTAGCAACCTAGACTTTTCCGACAAGCCATTGTCATTTTAAGTGTTGTTACTTTCATTACGTGCATATCAAATGTAGCAAAGGATCATCCTCATGTATGACAATCTAATGAGGTTGGCTCATGTGCATTAATACATCAGCCAAATCTGATTTAATGCGCAAAATGCGTGTCAAAGCTCTAATATGATATGCTCTATTGATCCGCTAAGAAGTGCAGTTTCCAAGTTTGAAATATATTTTGATCTAGTAAATTTCTACAAATGGTTGAATTCCATATGAATGTGATGATGCGTGAATACATCTTGAATTTACATCGGGGAATATTTTCTTCCATGGTAGGCGATGTAACAAAGAATTTTTATACACTACAAGACTCTGACTTATCAATAATGAGAAGAAGTCTTATGAAAATATGGCGCAATCATGTCAATTGGTTACTTGATTAGTCGACGGAAAAAATTATTAAAGAATTCAATCTCTATAAACTTTCAAGTGATAACTTACCCAGGCTTTCACTCTCGCCGTATACTTATACTATAGTACCAAGTCATTACCTTAAAGACAAACATAATAAATTCGTCACCACAAAGTATATTTTTAGTGTGGGGGTATCAAAATTCTCAGTTGGTGACTTCTCTTTGATTGACAGCAAAGTTTGAAAATTCAAAAGATGTAGAGTATCTCGCATTCCACACAATGTAGGGAGAGTGCTTGGATTTCACATTATAGCCTTGTATGCTCACCAGGACATGTCCCTAAACAATAAAATAGATTGTGTCTGCACAAGGGGGAGAAATGGAGAATTGGAACTGTCTGGGATGACAAGATTTGCCCTTTAAGTTCTCTTTTTAAAATAAGGTTGGTTTTTGTAAAAGTAAAATGGTATTAGTTATTGTGCAATTGTTATACAATACCATGAAAACTATATTCCATTAATTTGTATCGTAGCTTGTATTTTTGAGAAATGTTTTATGTAATTCCTCATCGGATTGCGGCTTATTTTTAGCTACAAAGGTAGCACTCGTTATAAGATAAATGAGGCCTTTTATTTACTTTCTTATTTTTTATTCTGCGATTTTGTTGGTTGTTACTTAACTTTACCACCTCAGGGTATAAGAGAAAAAAAAAAATAAGTGATGTCATCCTGATTATCATTTCCTTGTGCAAGAAGATAACATTCATTGTAATATTTCTCTCTAGCGATTGTTAATCAGAATATTTTGCATTAGAAGATATTTAAATTACAGTCAAAATAATTTGTATTAAATTTCTGTTAATGCTTTAGTTTTAAATGAGTAAATATATCCCAAAATGAAGAAATAATACTCAATACTATGGACTTAAATAAAATACTCTCATTAGATGGTAATTATTTGAAATCTAGGAAAACGACATACTTTGGTACCTCAAGGACATTTTGACTTTAACATATAAATTTAAATTTCTATCCGTCTCTTTAGTGTATTATCCTTTCAGCTGAATCTTTTGAAGGCTATTATATGTAACGATACTAAAAATGAAAACCAAAAAATATCATTTATAGCGCCAACAGCAAATTTTGAGCACGCCATCATTTTGATGTTGCCACAGACGGAAATAAGCACGGTAGATACTGATATGAAACACGATGACCAAGAATAACAAGTTTGCCTTGCATGTTTGTAAGCTCCTGTTGGAATGGCGAAACAGAGTCATTTACAAGCATTTTTACCAGAATATTGCTGTCCAGCAATAAAGTTGACACTCAACCGTTTGTATGCAGTGTTTAGGCAGCCTATATTTCTGCTACCATTTTACGAGTGTCACCCTATGAGGCAACATTTTCTCCCATATACCTTTTGAGGCTAACATTTCACCGTTTCCCTTCCAACTTTTGTCTGAGGTATATTTTAAACAATTTTCTTCAAAATTGATTGTCAACACTTAATCATTTTCTCACTCTCTTACAGAACTTCCTGCGTTGAAAGTTTCCCTGACACAAATTGGAGAAACCACTTTGGGACAGATAGTGCCAAAAAGAGACCAGAAAAAAGAACAAAGAGAAGAAAAATAAAAATAAATTGTTTCATCTTCTCTGAGATGGTGTCTTTGTTAGGTTTTATGATAACAACTATTTTTAAGACTTGTTTGTTGCGAGATTTTTCTGGTAGTTGACACCGACTTATGTTTCGTTAATTATTCGATTGAAAATGTAAAAAAGAGACTTTTATTTTACAAGAAAATCATAAGATTAATGGGAATTCTTTACGTCCAGTACAATATCAGCTGTTCAAGTGTATGTCTTTCTCTGTTCACACTTCTAGTCCCTTATTTATCTGAAAGTTTGATATGCGCGTGCGACGAATCGAGAAGTTGAAAAAATCATATCAAGAATTTAATTGAATCAATTAAGGCTATTACATCGATTGCGAATGCTCACTAAAATAAAACGGTGTTTCACTTGTGGCCGATGTTGTTAGTTTTTTAGCATGGCAGACATTTTATCAACAAAAGAGAACACAATAAAACTTACGTCATACAGGGAATGCTACAATCAAGTATTATTAGTATTTTAAGAACCAGATTTTAATTGCTAAACTTTAGACGTGAGAAGTCTTTTTTGATTTTATGTAGAAATTTTCTGGGCAGTCCTCGTCAAATCAGTTATATACCTGACAGTAAGTAACTGCTTCCACATATCATAGCAAGCTGTGGTTACCGGGAGCTGCCGCCCTCTAAGCGATGAACTGAATGACGAAAAATCGTCCACTCCGCTGAGTATAACGTTGATAAGAAGAAAAGAAACTTTCAAATTTTTCAAATCAATTCAAATTTAGAGGTCTTGTAGATTGAAGAAACCTAACTATTTCAAATACATGTTTGTAACTCTTCGCCTCATGTGTAAGTCCTAGGACCACATGTATATGTTCCACAACCAAAGATGAGAGCAAACTTGTTTCGCCCCAGTAGAAGTGTGGGATAATTTCTGTTGTATGTGTGTATTTTCACGTAATTGTATCTACGTGTGAAGTAACATGTCCATACGGTACTTAGTAAGTTAAGTTAGTCCTATCTACGGCAATCCGATGGTATTTTACAATGTTTTGAAGTTACACAGAGTTAACTGGGAGAAAATGTTGCCATGAAGATACGCTATAAAATTTGCAAAGGATTTTTCTTTCCGTCTATTTCTACTGGAATTACTTTAATTAATTATAATTACAATAAGTGCTAAAGGTCAGTAAATTAACAATCTTGAGAAGTGCGAATTGTATTCATTTCAATGCATAAATATAAAAAATAAGAAATAAGTTCATTAATACCGTGTATTCATCTTTTAGATAAGTTGACGTTTGTTTATTTCTTCTAGTACGTTTATGTAATATTTAACGCAGGTTTGTACAAGGCTAAACCACTAATGATTTCGTTGACTTGCTGTGATAAACTTTCAACACTACACTTTCATTTAGTCATTCACTACATGTCACTAAGGCAGAAATATAATGAAAGGACTCGTCGTAAGAAACACTCAATTAATATATTTATGAAATACCTTGGATAATTTACTTCTTGGCCTTTCTTGAGGCTTGACCACAGGCGCAGATCAGGGGAACAGAAGCTCTCTATTAATTGTATCACTGTATTATACAATGTCCCATAATATGAAAATTTTGTGTCACCGTTACAGAAAAACCCAAGTCACTTGAATAATTTAATATCTTTAAGTCGCTTATCAAGTGTTTAATCAGATTAGTTTCTTAATACTTAAAATGTTTATGAAATACTCGATTGCCTTTAAAACAGGCCATTCCGTTTAAGTTCTCAGGTTTGTTTAGCCCCTTTCTTCTTGATTAATCATCACGGCTTCATGCTCTTTTCTTGGAGGTGAACACTTCTTTACGAGATGTAAGGAATAGACCGATATGTTAATGGACAATTTTAATTGTGTATCCAAGTATCTATCGTTCAAGACGATTATAAATGTAAGAACACTCTAAAGCATGTTTGCACTTTATCAGCACAATAAGTCTGAAAACAAAGATTTAGTTCGAGGAGTAAGTACGATGCACGTAACGGAACAACATCTACCAATGAAAGGCACTGTACCTAGAAGAAGACGACGTACGCTCACTGCAGGCACGATTGTGTTTATATCGTTAACTTTGCTCTGTTGTAGTATCTCCTAGTGTCTCAACTCGCCGACTTTTCCTTCATAACTCTGTTATGCATGTGCGACCCACAGACGATTTATCCTACTGTTTACGCCCTTCTGCTAAAGCCGTTGGGACATTTGAAAGACCAGTATCTATTTTTGTCAGCCGTGCAGTGTAGAACAGAACCACGCGTGACAGAATTTGATGTAAAATCTGAATAGAGCCTCTTCAAAATTATGCAGTTTGCACAACGTCAGAACATATTCAAGTTAGTTGACTACGGAAACAGTTTCCACAGCAACGAGCTATGCTTTGGCAACGCTCAAAATCTAGCTGAAGCTTAATCTACAAGTTCAGCATAAAACGCACAGTACATAATTTTAAAGCTGGTATTTAATATTCGTTTCTTGTATAATTGGTAGATGGCTCCATTTTCTTAATAAATACACTTTAAAAGCAAATCCCTATTGTCTCAAATTGTTGAAATTCTCCCAACAGAATTTACCTTTAGTCCTCTCCCTCCCAGCGCATTAACTGTCTTCAGCACCTCCTCCAATCTCATAGATATCTTTAACGCCTCCAACAATGTAGTGCCATTGCCCATAGCTATTTGTCTTATTCTGAAGAAACTCTTTAAGCTTGCTGACTCTTTTAAAAAATCTACTGTACACACTGTCGTAATTTAAGAATCATTTCTATTGATTCTCTCTGTTGAGGCAGGATGCCAGTGGCGGATCCAGGGGGCGCAACAGGCGCACCCCCTATTGGCCTTTATACGTGAACAAGTGAGGGCAGAAACAGAAAATGCTTCAGAATGTGTCGAATATAGCACCATTTTGCATCTCAGCCCTCTTCCAAAAGCAAAACAATTCCAAAGGGAAGGGGAGCACTTCCTCCCCAGGACAGCGATCAACCAAACATTGCACCCTCTCTAATGAAAATTCCTGGATACGCCCCTGGGATGCAGTGCAACACACAGTGCTATACATCTCACCGATCATAGTGACATATCATTGACCAATCAGAGCTGCTTATGTATACTTGAAGGTACAGTTTGGCTAACCTGTTTTTTTTTTTTTTTATTTTTTGTCAAAAAATAAAACGGCCAATTACAAATTTTAGGGTTGTTATGTTAGTACATTTTGATATGATTAGAGTTTGCCTTTAAGTTCTTATAACCAGAGACATTTTATTTTTCATTTTACGTATTTATCACTTACGTAACGAAGATGCTATAATATCAGTTTAAAGAAATGATTATCACTATCTTATGAACAACTTAAGTCGCCAAGAATAAGAATCAGTATCATGTCTAATCCAAAGTCAGGATTTCCCATGTAAATGGTATTCTGTACTTCGACTCATTGTACGCACGTACTTTCGATTCATTGTACGTACATACTTTCATACGTGCAAGAGTCTTCATATCTCTGAAGGGCAAAATTGTTTAATTTTTCCTTAGTAGGAAACGGATCTTTAACATTGTTGAAGCTAATCAAGAATGTTTTTGCCTACACTATCACTAATCTCTCTGATGACATCCATTCCGGTCACGTTAAATTTCTTGTCTCTTCAAGGTCATAACTCCATTTGGCTGTATTCTCTTCTTTTTACCTGCAACGGGAGATAGCTCAAATGAATTTTCTATAGAAGGACATGTGAATGGTAAACATACATTGAAAATATACTGCCCTCGTAGAAAGTTTCCAAAACATTGCCAGTATTTTATTTCACATAACTCTAAGCCACAGACTTAGCTGTGCGTGGGTTTATTTTCATAAGAAATATGACTACTGTAAACAAGTTTCATATCAATTAACTTGCCATAGCTGAATGTACAGTCAATTTGCTACGAGTCACTTTATTTTCAAACAAAACCTGCCGTGATAAATTTTTATCGTCATCCTGTAACAACCACTCAATATTTGTCCGTGGAAACATCAAGTGCAATCACTGTAAGGCACAATGTACATTGATGTACATACTTATTGTCCAAAGAGAAATAAATAAGCCGTTTCAGTCAAAGAAAATCGTGTTATCTTATTTATTTATTAAATTATTATTATTTTTTTTTTGATAAAATGGACAATTACTTGTGTCCGTGGTTCCCAGGAAATCTCTCCTGGACAACTGTCACGAGCAATTCCATCCGGAAAATTCCCAACCCTAACACACCCCCGACCCCCATCCAGACGATTCCTAACCAGCATCGTTCAATATTTTCTGGAGGGAGAAGTTATTCCAAGGGTCATAGATGGGAATTGTCCAGGGGGTATTATTCGATGGGAATCGTTACAGAGGAGTAGGAGGGGGAGTTTTTCGGTCATCATCGGAAAATTTAGGGATAAATCCAAATATTCTAACTCGATTGGTTGACAAAGCAGCTGTCTGCTTTTGTTGGTTTAACTTGCAATGATACGCGCTTGCCTCCAAAAGAGGGAGCACTTTCTGCTCTTTGACGTCATATGCATAAGGTCTATAGAGGTGTTTCACCGACGTCACGTGATTTCCCGTCTCTGGTTGTTAGACATTTTGTCAGGCAAGGGTCCATTATATCACATTCTACCACCTCTAGCCATCCGTTGCTGAGAATCCTGCATTCTGATTGGTTAAACACTGACCTGTTACTCTGCAACACACGGTCAGTAAACATAAAGACTGATAAAAATGAAAGTTTTTCACACATTTTCGGTGGTAGAATAGGAATAAACCACATTTGTCGGACTATTATTGTCTCAT
>WURT03076406.1:0-13223 GCA_009936505.3 Holothuria glaberrima | reverse complement strand
AAAAACTTCATTTTCTATCAGTCTTTACGTTTACTGACCGTGTGTTGTGGAATAACAGGTCAGTGTTTAACCGATCAGAATGCAGGATTCTCAATAACGGATAGCTAACGTTAGAGGTGGTAGAAATAATTATAACATCAATGTTACTAGGCTACATGAAAAAATCTTCTCTTTGATAATATAATGTAAAAACAGGTTTGCCTTTGTATTCATGGTCCTGGATTTTGTTTTGTTTACATGTGTTCTGTTCGTATCCGTTTTCAAGAACGCAAAGACCACTTTTTTGTGGTAGCAGGGACCATGGAGCCAAGTTTGAAGTGAGAGGGCTAAGTATACAAGCGGCTTTATGTGTCAGGGCCGTAGCCTAGGCGAAATCCTGGGGGGGGGGGAGTTTGTGACACTGTCTATAAGTAGAGCTTCAAGTGGCATACCTACAGATAGAAAACACCTGGGTGGACCCTTTCATTTTTCGCCAGGGTATATGCAGGGGTGCCATATCCTGTGAGAGGGTGCTGAAAGGCGCGGATACAGGGGGGCACACCCGGCGCACGCCCCCCCTTTTTTGATGACCAACGATTTTGCAAAAAAGCAAAAAAAAAAAAAGGTCCAGCCTCCCTGTCGAGCTTTCTGGCGCCACCCCTGTTTGTGCGCCCCCCCCCCCTTTCTCAAAATCCTGGATCCATACCTGGCTGATGGAAGGACACATGTAAGGCCTTGCTTAAGTGCAAAATTGTGCTATGGTTATAAAGTTTCATAAAGCGTTGAATTATATGTTTGGAATCCTCATTGTTTAGTAATTTTCTTCTTTTTTGGTAATTAGGTGTAATCATGCATGCTGCTAATTTCCCCATTACTGTAAAGTTGCACCTTCTGAAAACTCAAAAACCCGCTGTGTGGCTGTCTGGGCGGGTTTTTGACTTGGTTTATTAGAGCATGAGTCATCGTCTCACACCTAGCTCTCTCCACTGAAAAGGTTGTGCAGTGGTGCATGTTTAATGTCAAACAATATAGTCTCAGCAGTGCACCTTGCAAGCCAAGTAGTTTTGTACTGGTTGATAATAGAGTTGTGGTCAATAGTGCCTTGGAAGCTTGTCTGCTCAAGGGATTTAAGTACAGTTAACAACTCTGGGGATATGTGAAGAGAGCCGAAGAGGTGCAACTTCTGGCTAATGGGTCCACTAGCGACATGATGGAAGGGGATTTTGCCTAATGGGGAGGTATACGAAACCTCTACTCTTTGAGAACTATTCTTGGTCTAAGTTTTGCTAGATCCAAAATAGTGCTATCTTTGGTAAAGTTTTGGACTGATTACATGATCTGAATCTTAATTATTTAGGGCTGCTAGCCAATTCTATCTGAAGGCTACAGTCAGATGAAAGTGATCTCCATTGTTCACATTGTGCACACAGTTGACTCACCCTATGAATAGGCCCATTGTTGTTCTCATCCTTCAGTAGCTGAAGGTTAGAATATTTATAATCTATCTCCCCACTTACATGGCAGTTGCGGGCTTCCCCTAGCGCTGTTATTAGTCACTAGGAGATTTGCTGGCGCTGTAGCGTACAGGCTTTGCAAATAGATGTTTGGTCAAAATGCCTCCCAGATGCCCATGGAGGGGAGGAATGACACATTTTACACTTTAAAGTTGCATCTATACATTCTTTACTTGAAGATTTTGTCCTTTACACACAAATTAAGATTTCAAGAAGAGAAGTTAGATTTAAGGAAAAAGTGCAGCAACCCCAATTTTAATTTGTGTACTCAGGTATACTATTTCATAAATGACTATTGAGAATCATGAGACAATATGTTTCTCACTGGGTTTTGAAATTTACGTACAGAGAAACTCCTTGGTATTTACCTTCGGAGCATGTAATATTTATGTTCTAACATATTAAAGATTGTTGAGGCGAAATGAGCCGATATATGTGAAATTTAGTTGTTTCAAAATAAGTTTGCCGCAACTGCTTGTGCCCTTTAAAATTAGAAGGTTCTTTACTTACAAGCTCATTGAGTCTAGCTAATAATAAAGGTAGGCTAATCATAGCCGTTTTTATCTCTAACAGGCGTATATATGCTGTTGTATTCAAGCGGTGTATTTTGTAGGAGGAACAGGGTTTATTACTCAGGAAAAGAAACTCACATAAGAATGCCTCAACGGGGTCCAAGGACCTCCCCGGGAAAATTTGGGGGAAAAGGGAGCCCTTATATGCAATTTCTGATGTTTTTGGGCCTTCAAATCACAATTTGGACAGTGACATTTTCACCATTTCAGTATTTTTTCTAAAGGAGGAGGGCAGTTTCCCCGTGTCCCCTGCAGATTACGGCCCTGTATGTTCAAGAAAATAAAAGCCTATCATTTATCATAAGGCGGCCCAAAATGCCCATGGCAGAAATAGTGCGAGGGCTAAAGCCCCCTAGCCCCCTGTCTGTCTCCGCGGTCCCTGTGTAGGCTAATTGGTAGGCATATTTGTACAGTACTGTACTGTAGTCTGCACACTTGACTCACACTGCATCACACTAACAGTTAGGACTGGAGGTCAGTATATGATTTGTCTAGTTATAATATGGCCTGGGCATTGAGCGGGATGGGTTCTTATATCCTGCACTATGAGCCTAGGACCAAGGCCTTAGTCTTCTTAGCCAGCAATGTGGCTTGCCATTTTAGAGAGCACTAAATTTGAATGAGAGATAGCCAAATTTGAAAATTTGAGCAGGGCAGCTTTTGAGATCATGCCAATAAATGGTAAGTTGGTCTAGCCTTTGACATCACTTTGCTCCCACATAATTTAAACTCACTGATATTTCAAACCAAATAGGCCTAATTCCCCGCTAAAATTTGTAGCATACTCTTTTTGTTAATATAGTCAAATTGATTTCCATAATTTAGCCTAAATAAGAACACTCCATTTAAAAAATGCCTACAATATTCAAGAAAGCTTTAGGTGTTTTTACAGCTTTGTGAGCATGATTTTATCACAATTATGTGAAAAAAGCATTGCTTCCAGGGGCTTCTCCCCCAGGATCCCCATGCAGGGACCTTAGGGCAGGCCCTGGACCCACCTGCCTGCCAGGCCCTGGACCCTCCTACAGTGCCAGATGGGTAGTGTTTGGTGAATAAGTAACAAGTGAGACACCCTACTTTAAAATCCTGGCTTAAGCCCTGCCTGGGACCCCAACTGCACACAGGTTTATGCAATAGAGGTCATTGAAATTTTGTTTGTGGGTAAAATACCTTGGAAGTCACACTGAAAGTTTGAGAATTACTGATCTAAACAATCTTAAAATCTCACAAATATTTACAAAGGTTGATATGTCATGAAAATTCACTTTGAAAATTCGTAGGAATGGAAAGGCAACTGTCCCTACTTCCCCCATCCCACCAGGTGTGGCCATCATGATGGCCATGGTACCGTAATAATCTTGCATCATATATAATAATTTTTTGATCTGAGACCATGATTTGAAAAGATGTTTTGAGAGGGAAGGGGAGATGGACCTGCATTGCCCCAATGGTGAGCTGATTATGTGTGATATAGCCATTGGGCTTGGTGGTATCAGCTTGTATAAAGCTGATGTGATATGATGTATACAAGTTTTGGCCTTCTGTCGGCTAAAGGTTCATTTTGGGAGATACAAAGTGGGGAAGAGTATTTTTTTCTGGTTATTTATGATTTCATAATGTCATTTTGGATTTTGCCATTTGGATACTGTCATCGAATAAGATGATCCACACTGCTTGCATGTGGGCCTAGGCCTGAGATTATTTCATGGACATTGTACAGAAATATCATTTTTTAATTTTTAATTCACTATTTAGCAAATGTGGGTCTAGTCTACATTCCTGGCAATGGCCTACATGAATGAAAAATATAGGCCAACTGTTCAGCCACTTTGGAATAGAAATCACTCATGAGAGATTACTGTATTTAATGGCATCACTGTAGAGAGACTGTTACTGCATAGTGTATGAGACTGCATTATTTTGAATATACCTACCATTGTTTACAAAATGGTAGTCCTTCAGACATCCATAAATGACAGTTTCCTTCAAAGTCTGACACTGATGAGGAATTTTGATTTGATAGATGTCAAATCATGTTTGTGATCAAAGAGTGAAAACCATTTGGAAAACAGTGTTTCCAGAGTTCAGGAAACAGTACCTTGTTTTTAACAGTAAACTAGGCCCTGCAGTAAACTTGAAAAAGAAGCATTTTAGGTGGAGGCCAAAAGGTCACACAGGTTCAGCAAGTGCCAGTGTGAAAATCTTGTGAACACAATGTACCCCACAAGATGGATAATGATTATGGACATTACATTCAGCAAAATGGTTGTTTTATGTTGACTACAGTATATATGGTGCATACATTTTGTATCTCAGTTTGCTTCACAGGATGGATTAGATTGCCCTGTGGGCCACCATTTAAGAACCCAGGGTGTAACTCATGATTATTGCTTTAGGTACTGTAGGAAAGCAGAAGTTATTGTGAAACATGTAACTCCAGATGTGTAAAAAATAAAGGATGTAATTCATGGCACACCAGTCTCTTTCTACTAAATAATCAAAAATGATATTTTATTGAGCAACTGAATCCTATGTATTTTCAATGAATGTCAGAGGTTTCTTGAAGCATATCTCTCCCAGGTTTTCAGCCACAAAACATTACTCCATACTATCACATATTTGATCTGTCCACTTGTAGACTGGGAAGGGCTTTTTTCTAATTCTGATGCCAATTAACAGTGTACTAGATTGTGCCACCCAGATTGGACTGCCCCACTGGCTGCAATAGTGCTCACATGCCAATCCAGCCATTCATTAGGAAGTTGACTGGATGGTAACTCCATGGCTGCTTTAGTCTTTAATAAAATTATTCACAGCAAAACATTAATTCAGTTGACATTTTCAGAAGAAAATGAATAGAATATGTTGCTATTCCTTGTGCCATTTATGGAACTCATTAGATCAGTCCCTATAGGTTTTGAAATGTGGAAAGAGTTTAAAATAAAATTTAAATGAACAGGAGATAGTTGTAAAGTGTAAATCATTCAAAACTGAAGAAGGTAAACTATCCAAAAAGTTTACAAAACATATTTGTAGACAGTAGAAAATGACAATCATTGGAACTCCCGTTTTCTTATTCCGTTCTCTAATAGAGGCTTAACATAATTGTGAAGTCAGAGGTTTAGGCGGAGCAGGAATCATTGTATCTATGATGCAACCTGAACATGTAGTCATGATTTTGCAACTAAGGAGGGGAAATTTGGGGAGCAAACTGCAGAATGTTTTACAAAGGGAGTTAAAAAAAAAAATTTGGACAGTCTGCCAAATTTGTACATTCATGGCATTGTACCAGGAGCATCATCCTTTTTTAGTGCTAGTATATTCTATGGGAAGATTTTTTTCACCATTTTTGGTAAGGATACAAAAGTCTGAGAAGTCAACAGTCTTCATGTTTGCTTGCACTCTTGCAAAATTGGCTCTGGTGTAGAGTGGAAAGACTAACCTTATCACCTAAAGTATGGCCAAATGGAGATTGAGTGTAAGCAGAAAGACACTGAGAATTATGCAGAAATAGCAATGTTTCAAAATTTGACAAATTTGTTCACATATTTCCTTTGTCTTATTTTGTAGCAGTGAAGGACTTGTCACTTTGCAAGGATATTTCCTTGAACTTTGATAACTGGCTATATTTGAACAAGTATATGCTGTTGCAATGGGGAAACCAAAATTTGTCCCTCCAACAAAGATGGTCAAAGTAAATCAGAAGAAGAAAGTAATGTCACACAAAAATAGTGCAAGTGACATGAAAGCTGACCAGTCTGTGAAACCTTCAAATTACGATGTTTACACATTCCAGTCACAATCTCGTACGAAAACTTTGAGGACCTTAGTGCAAGGAGCAAACTTGAAAAGAATCAAGAGAGAAAAAGTAAGTTGATAGCATTGCACAGCATTTTGTTGATGTTATTAAATGGAAAGTAAATTCATTTATACCAAAAATTACATCCTGGTATCTTAATTAAAAGCATATCCTGGTGACTAGATCTGATTTTTTCAAAAAAAGCAGCAGAATTTTCTGTCTTAGACCATAGAAACCCCACCTCAATGGCATCTTGCATTTGGGAGATACAAATTTTTGAAGAAATGCTACATTTTCAGTTTGTGCAGTGCATGATGGGAGATCTGTGATGACATATGAGGTAGATAAAATGTAGCTTTTGTATTTTTTTATTATGTTGACATCACTTCATTGAATATTTCATAACTTTATTTGCTGTACCATAAGTATGGGACAGTTTCACACTATCTCTACATGGAAAAGCATCTAAACATTCCAACGGTTTCAAATTTGAAGGACAAACAAGGTCCAATTATAAAGAATAACAAAAAGATTCTGAGGCAATGTGCCCACTTGGCATCACATTCTGTGACCTTGAGGAAAGCTGGAGGTATTTCATATTAAACCAATCTTTAGGAAGAGATATCTAGAGTTAGGGGAGTTTTGGCACAGGATTTGGATGACATGTAATGAAAAATTTTTATCTTCCATATAAGACCCCTACAAAATGCCACCAGACAAATGCCTTAAATTCATGAATGGCTGTTTTTGATCATATGACAGTATTTTTGTTACTTAATTGTGCAACTTGTGCAGAAGAAATCTATGGTTCACTTATAACATGGGGATACTTATGGTTTTAAACATGTTAATTTCTTGAGAGAAGATTGGAAAAAAGAGATTTGTAAGATTTAGCAGATGTTTCAGAATAAAATTGGTGCAACTGCTTATTTGCTCCAACTTGTTGACAGGAGATGGGGATGGTGTGAGGCAGGGGCATTAAATGTAATGACCATCAAATACTGATCAATTATTTTCAGCAGTAGTGCCAACAGATCACTTCCATTAAAGGGCATAAGTAGTTGCACCAAACTTCTTTTGAAACAACAGCAATATCTCGAAAATTTTTCCTTATTTCTCTTCCAAGTATCTTTCGTGATATTTCAGGACTTCAATATTGCATATACAAGGTAAAGGAAGGAGTTACTCCTTGTGAATTTCAGAATTTAGTAAGCAAAACATTGTCACATTATTCTCAAAAGTCACTCATGAAATTGGGTAGACACCGTAGACTACTAAACTAATCCAAATTTGGTGACTGCGTTTTCCCTTCAAGACAAGTTGTTCAACCAATGCATCAATTTGTGTGGAGCCCAAAGTGAATGTAATAGCTGTTTTATAGGTAAAATCAAACAAAAGTCCCTGAAAGAGATCAAGTTGAACCACTGACATCATATGTGAAAGGAATAATAATGAAATAAGACAGTTGGGGGTTGGGCCGGGGGCTGGAAGGTGAAATATCAGAAGCTCGACATAAACTTAAAGTCATGTCATTTATGTTTGGAAGTGAACCAAAAATTATCCCAAATCAGCACCAGCAGATGGTACAAAGAGTGAGCTTTGCAAGCAACAATTTTAAACAAATATGCAGTGTTGAGAAACGGACATAGAGGTGACACTGAAGACTTGTGATTTATATTATTCAGGGCTGAACATTAAGGATTGCCCCGTTGCCCGGGCCAAGTTGTTTTTAAAGTTAATGTTCAGCCCTGCACTTGACTACTCTCAATTAAAGTTGAGTGCATGGCCAGGGGGTAGGGGATAGGGTTTGCTAGCACCCTCCTCAACCGTTACCACCCCCATCCCTACTGTGGTCTCCAATCAATTGAATGCTGCCCTTGGTTTCACTTTGTGTTTTACCAAGAAAACCCATCATTTTCAGTTACCAGTTAAGTTTTAGTTTTCTTGCTTTTATTCTCTGCCATTTCAGGGCAAGTTAAAATTTATCAGGGCAAGTGAAGTCTGAATGCCACTTGCCCCACTGGGCAAGTTGTTTCTTAATTTAATGTTCAGCCCTGGTTATTACATTGACAGTATTGATCAAAATGTTTCCTTCTTTTGTTTTAGCAGAAGACTGCAATTCAAAGCGTACTGAAGGACATCTCTAGAACGCAACAAGAATTAGCAAAATTTAGAAAAGTACAAAAAGAATTTGAAAACCCGAGAGCTGACCAAGTTTAAACCAGCCACTATTAACAAACAGCACAAGAACTTTAATAGAAGCAGTACAACATGATTCTGAGCTGCAGCATAACCCATCTCAAGTTCTAATGTTCCACATGAATCCATATTTGACGGACCTAACTGGTGCTATTAGAAGGTACAGAAGAAGAAATTGTAATGAATGAATTGTTTGTTAGCTATGTTAATAACTTTTGCAAATTCAAGTTGGTAAAAAGGTTGTAAATATTCCTTTCATATTTTCAGGTTAATGGCCTTGCATGTTAACACTACCACACAAGGCTCAAAAAACAACATGAGTCATGATTTACAGGAAGCTTGCATCCTGTTCTCCACAAGAGGTGAGGTAATAAAATGAATGTTTCTACCAGGACAAATTCTTGAAAATGAAGTCATTAGAAGCTTACATAGTGCTGTACAATCATATAACTTTATTCCCTCTTTGTAAAAATTCAAACTGCCTCTCAAGGTAATAATTTTGTAATTGAAACCCTTAAGACTTTCCTTTATTATGGTCATGCATTTTGGATAATTACCAAGCAATAAAACAAAGTTGAAAGGATGACAGTATTTAAACCTAATTATCTTGGTAAACAAGTAAAACACAATTGACAGATGTAACAATTTCCTTGAAATACAATTTAAGCCTTTCACCTAAATCTATATTTTGTGTATATGATAGGTATTGTATGTGCTAAAATTTACTTGAAAACAATGTATAAAGTGCAAAGAGTTGTTTGTGAATTCAAACATGCAAATATATTACTACAGTATGAAATGAAAAAGTTCAAATGCACTGAGCAGTTATTTTATAGCATGTTGAAAAACTTCTCTACAAACCCCATGTGAATTACTCCCTGCTTTGCTCACAAGAAAGCATAATACAGTAATAAAATTGCTTTGTTTTTCCAGTTTACATTAGATTTAGTACATAAAGATGTTAACAAGCAGAGGCATATCACTTCTTTGGCTGTTTGCCCACATATATACAGTTGCAGTCTTCTTATGGAAGTGTTTATCTGTGCAGTCTTACTTCTCCAGGAGCTGAGAAACCATCCACCACTAGATATTAAAGCTTAGGTGACAAACGATGTCAGATTACTGTGAATTATTAGCAGAAAAAACATGTAAAAATAAGTCCCCCCAGTATGGAAAAAGCCATATCCAGGCTTACTTCTAATGTGTTTTTGATGCAGTATTAACAAGCTGATGACCCTTAGACTCTTGTTAATCCTGGAAGCATTGACTTACTGCAGCTAACTTCAAGGACTTCTGCAAGTTACAACTTAATTGAAACTACCTGGGATGGTAGACAGGCTAAGCCAGCACCCACTTCCACAAATTAATATTGACCTAAGGTTATCAACTTTCACCATTGACCAAAGGTTATCAACTTTCACCATTCACCAATGGTCATCATCTTTCACCCACCAGTTTTTGTTCCTTCAAATAACAGCTTCTAGCAAGAATCTTTTGAATAAAGGCCATACAGTCCCTTCAGAATTCATCATTGGGCATATTGTACCAATTGCACCAGCATTTAAGCATAACAGTTGCATTTCCAAAAACTATTGATTAGTCTCCATTGACTTTCTGAACTCCAAACATTGGTAAGAACCAAACGTACTGAATGTAGAGTGATCCTGACTTCATACACCAATCTAAACATTAAATCCCAGGATGTTTTCATGACAAAATTGGGGTTTCCCAAGAGTAGTCTTACAGTGTTTTTTACATTCCAGGCCTTTACTCACAACACACTGGAACAGATGAGGCTTTTTTATGGATATGTATACTCAATACTGAAATTAGACTACATTGTTCTAGCATACCAAAACAATTCAAACTGCATTCATGGAATATCAATGTCTATACCATTTCATAAAACGATGAAATTCCATGTCTTTCCACGGAAGTTTCAAATTCCACGGTTTTCCAAAGTTGTTCAAACTCCGCTATATATCCTGCAAACTATATTATTTCTTCCCTTTTTTTTTTTTTTTTGTATTTTGGAAAAATGTCAATGGGATATCCATGATTGGTTTTTACATGATCTTTTGTCACAGCTTGTAAAAGGCAGTCACTATTAACAGACTGTCAGTTCAAACCTTCTCAGAAAGTAAAATCACTCTATAGTGTACCTCTTCATTAAGCATTTTAGTTGTAGAAACAATTAACTATTACTCAAACAGTGAATTGAGAGGTCAGTTAAGTTTCATCAAATACTAGTCCTATTCTATTCACAGCTGGCAAAATTAAAGAAAGAAAAATACAGCCTTTACAATAAAATGAGTGCAACATATCCATGAGAAGGATTATAAAACACAATTTCAAAGATTTCTAAAAGGAAAGGAAACCCCTGTAGTTGGTCCTACTTGATTGTCGACCTATTTGGTAAGACAATGTAATTAAAGTTTTGCCAGTATACATACAATAACCAACAAACAAAATGCTTGGTTTAAGTTTCCAAAAATGGATGAAATTTACTTTCAGACTGGAGTGTTTGCAGATCTCAAAGGCAACCTTGATTTTGTTGTAGGAGTTCTGTTCTTGCTTCCATCACGTTTTCTGTTTGCTTTGACAGCCTTTCTTCTTGGTGCTACAAAGTTTTCTTTGCTTTCCTCCATTTCCTACAATGACAAAAAAAGTAATGTACCAGCCAAAGGGATGACAACAGTAAAAAACCAGAATGCAAAAATGCATTAAGGTTTCAATAAATTCATTTCACCACACATTCGTGTTTTCAAGATCAACAGAGACTCCACAATGTTGATGTCATTGGCCAATGCGATGCAGCCACAAAGATTGAGAAATATCTGATTCCGACCTTATTATGTCATGCTAAAACTGTTTCAGAGTTTGAGTTCTGGTCACCGCCTGAAATGACCTTCTACCAAACTCACAAACAACATTTTGTATGAAATAATGGTAAGTAAATAACATGTATATATCTTTTAAGCTTACAAGCAAAAAATGTTGTTATCCAAGTTCTTCAGATGTCCACATGTAGTGGCCTCAAATGACCTTTGACCTCCACCAAAAGTGATGGGGTCTTTCTTCTCCATATAATACATCCAAATGCAAAGCATGAAACAGTATCCTTGCTTCCTACCTTCAGATATCATATTAGCATGGTTTTTCAGAGTTTGACCACAGATGGCCTTTGAACTTCACCAAAAACAAAAGGGTTCTTTTGCATAACATGGGGCAGCCACAAATGGAGTATGATGTTTCCTGACTTGAGATATTGTGCCAAGGTTTTTTCAGCTTTTAACCCCTGGTAACCTGGAATGACATTTGACTGCTAAAAACAAAAAGTTCCTTTGGCATCTACCCACCAAGCATGTATCCATGCTTACCTAACTTTAGATATCATGTTTATAAGATTTTTCAGCATTAAAGCTGTGATGACCCCAGTTGACCTCTGATCTACACCAAATACAATGTTCTTCCTCTTCATATAATGCATTAAGACTAAGTATGAAAAGTATCCATGCTTCCTAACTGAAGATACTGTATTACAGTGACAAGATTTCCAAATTTGACCACTGGTGACCTAAGATGACCTTTTACCTCCACCAAAATTTAAAACAATAGGGTTCTTACTTTGCATATGGGCCATCCACATACGAAGTATAAGAACTGAGATATCGTGTTCACAATATAACTGTCACAAACACATCCATACACAAATATACCATCACAAATGCATAGATTTCTCTTTCATTAAAGCCAAGGTTTAGATCAGGTGTTCTTAAATATTTTCCTTTGCAGGCTACATTTTTCATCCTGAAAATTTCACAGGCCCACAGACTGGTGAGAAAGTTACAGGGGCTAATCCCAGTTTCAAATGACAAATGATGCAAGGGAACACAAAGCCTCCCACTAAACAGGGTGGTGTCTAGGACCCTTCCACTGTTCAAAGGGCCCCCTGCAGGATCCAGGGCAATGTTCCCATGGAACAATGGGAGCAAAACCCCAGATGCTCAAATGTGTTAGCGAAACATAGTATGGCTGAAACATATACATATTTTTCTATCAATTTAATTGAGTTTACCTAGATGGGATTGGGGGACGGGGAGGGGGGGGTTGGGGGTAGGGGTAGGTGCATGGTTTAGAACAATCACTGCAACTAAGCTGTCTCCTTTGAAGTAATAATGAGAAAACTAATAAAGACAGGTGCATGCCAAGGGGGCCAAAAGCTAGTGTTTTCAATGCAGTTAGCTGTTTTACTTCATTTAAAGCAACAAAAATGATTCTCTTGTCCATGTGGAAACTGGAAACATATCTTGAAAAACCAGCATATTTTGTTTTAGACCTTGATTTATTCGCAGGCCGGACTGTATATCACTTTGCGAGTAGGATATGGCCAGCTAACTGCCATTTAAAAACCCAGGGTCTAGATTTTACAAAAATTACTGCCTCCCTTCTGAAATAACTGCCAAAAAACCATTCCAAATAGCCTCCACACAAACAGCCCATGTAAAACTTTTTTGAGAGGCTTTTTCTTCCTTAGCATTTGAAAAGAACCCTCAAAAAAAATTTAATTTGTACTCTGATTACCTGAGTATCACTTTGGAGAGTTTCAGAAGAAGCAGTGCTATCCAGTGTCTCATCTTGACTGGTGGGTTCTGGTACAGACAGTTCCTCTTGCTTAGGTGGGTCTGTCACCTCCACTTTAACAGATATCTCCTGTCAAACAATGCAATAACAGAGGTTTCCTCACACTAAATTTTTCATAGAATTCCTTGTTTGAAAATGACCAAAACTATGGTCTCATTTCTTTTGATCATAATCCTGAAATTGTACCCAAAGTCAAAAATTTCAAAAAATAATTTTACAAAGCTTGAAAAGTGCATCCAAATGATCCAAGTTCCATCTTCATAGGACATTCCTGAGTTGAGATATAAAATATTGCAAGCTTTGAAAGGTCTGTGGACATGTAATACATAAAATCAGTTGTTTTACTCAACAAAGCTAGATTAAGATCCCCTGATCAAACATCCGTTGGAATTATTTGAATATCTTTTACCGTTCTCATGATATTTCTCTTCAGAGTTTCACCATTTGTGGGAATTGTTCATTAGCTATGCAAAAATATAATGTGGAGTGTTGCACAGTGTCTGTATTTCTTTTGTT
>WURT03076394.1:0-31820 GCA_009936505.3 Holothuria glaberrima | reverse complement strand
ATTTTGTCAAATTTGGAGTCTCGACGGTTTATTCACCAATAATAGTTCGCCAAATGCGATTTATTCCTTAATTCAATGTGTATGTTTTATGAACATGCTTCGATCCTTATATCTCGAGAGATGCATAGCCAAACTTTGGTCTAATATGGTTGCATGAACAAAGTAACATATAATATACCATTTTAACCGAAAGAAATGGAATTGATACCTGTGCTACCGGTTACACAAACTAAGATGTTGCAGCTGTTTCCACGGCTATCAGTACATGTTACTACATTGTTTCTATCAATATTGAATGGAATTTCTGAGACAAGATTGCATGTTGCTAATGTAGAGCCTTGGTCAACGTCACAGCAGAAAAATGGTTCAAAGGTAGCTATAGCTGTTTGAGTACCCTAACGGCAGAAATATTTATTCCAGTGTTAGGGCAGTTACAGAGGACCTGGTCGTGTGTTTGGAGCTCAAGGTGAAAGAGGAGAATTGAAGAGAAGAACTTTTTGGACTTTTCAGGAACTTGTAAAATAAAATAAAAAAAACACGACGGGGCTGTATTTAACAGTTCTCCAAATCTTGCATGTGTTATGAGCAAGTAACTAATGCTAAAAGTAAGAAGTTATTCGCACTAAACCTCTGAACTGAAGTATTTGGTACTGAAGACATTTGTTAATTCAATTTAAAGTGTAACAAGCGTATGATTTAGGATCGAAACACTTGAAACAAATAAGATTGCAACTGTGAGGGCACAATTTTGAGGGACTCGTAGAAATTGTCATTACATATAATGAATCCATCTGCATCAAAATGTATAAATGATATTGCAGACGCGCACCACACTTGGTTCTCTAGATCTAGGTGGGTTGCTCTCAAGACACTTTTCTCCCAAAAATGAGTATGCAATAACATGTTGATACATTACTAATACGTGTGAAGTTAATAGATGAAAAAACATACGATTAACACGAAATTATGAATGCGGTTTTACTAACGTTGCGTGAAACAGAAATCGGCTAGAAGGCTGTTAACAGGTCAGAAAACAATGATTCCCGGTAATAATCAGTATGCAACAGCCCGGTAGATAGAATATGTAAGTACGTTATCCTATACTATTACATAAGTGGAATAAAATACACCTACGTCTCTTCACAACATAACAAAGTGTAGCTTAAAGAAGATTTGTAGTGAGTCATCTAAACGGAAACTTTACATGCCACTTGAACAATATTTACATTCAGGAAACTGGACATACATTTGGTAGATTGGAATTTTCGGTAATAGAGCTGTAAATTCCCCCTTTAACAGATGGTCTACCCTGTCCTCCTTACCCATTACAACCCACCCTGCACATGAAGACATATTCTTCCTCTATCTATATCTCTAACCACATATCTTTGTCATTTCTTTCTACATCCATTCATCTCTCCCTGTCCTTCCCAAGGACGTACAGGCAAAATAGATAAACTCTCTTTCACAAATGATTGATAACACGGGAAGTGCCTGAATCTCAAGGTACTATTCAGGTCAACTCCTTGTTTGTTTTATGACTAAATTTAAGTCTTGTCTCTATGTACAAGGACACAAGGAATTCAAAGCTGGTTCTAATGATATCCCATACTTACTATAACCGAAAAAGAAGTATCTGTTAAATATTTTACATGATTTAGGACTTGTTTGAAGCAATGTTTGAACTACAATTTGTGAATGATTCCCTATCGGGAAGAGCGTTATTTCGGCTTCGGACCATGGCAATGCCTTTGATGGTACACATGCAATCAGTAGAAGCAGTGGTTAATTGAGGACGTATTATGAGTGGCAATCTAAAAATTTCCTTCGAGAAGACTTCTAAGGACAATGAATTCTATTCGCCTCGATAAATATAAGGATATCTCTGCCCTGAAATATTTCGCCATCTGCAGCTGATGGTTATTTGCGTCCATCAAAACGTCCCTTGGCGTAAACTACATCAACAAGGTTCTGGTAGAGTATAGCGTATGTGTACATTAGGCAACCTAGTCTTTCCAACCATCTCTGGCAATAGCTTTTGTTTATCAAAGTATTACTTATTTTCAGTGGCAGGAATGTCAGTCGCATATCTGATGGAAATTGGAAAATTCCGATAACAAGTATTTTTGCGCTATAGAACGGAAATCCGCCACGAGAACAACATCTTTTACGGGAAAAAATAGTGTATGAAGCCTATAGAACTTAAAAAAAGTCTGGCTGTAAATTGAAATTCATAGATCACCCTTTATCTGAGAGAGAAGAAAGAATCGTCTATAATCATGGCCAAAAGTTTAAGCACTTTCGGGAGACTTTTACTGAACTTCATTTGTGTGTCAATAAAAATTATGCCATAATTTTGCAAGAAAGAGAAATAATCCTGGGCCCGCAACGGCGAGGGTAAAATTTGCCTCAGTTATGACAAGCATTTATACCAAAACACCACAGGCTACACAATCCATAAGGAAGTTGCAACTAATTTGAATACCACCAATTATTAAAAATGGTGAATTTTTTTTTTAATTCTTTTCTAGATATTTTGATGAGACTATCGTTGTCTTGGGGTCGATATTTGTGCACTTTACTGTAGCTGCCTATGAAACAGATTCTCTTTCTTAAATAGTTACAAACGTTACTCGATTACCACAGCAAATAAAGGTGCTTATTGGATGTTTTAGCAAAATCAATTGACAAATTGATAACGAGCTTTACAGTTCTAAACAAACGTGTGTATGTGTAATGGATCTGAAGAATTCATAAGATGCGTAGACATGTTGATCATGGATTTCCATATCTTGATTAAAATCAAACTTCTGCAAATAGCTCTAACTAATACATCCGTAAATAGGTTCACTACAAACTTTTATAAACTAGTTTAGTATACCTCTAGAAACACGTTCACATCGCACTTCCATATATTGGTTCATCGTGGCTCTTTTTCATCACACACTTCTAATGGAAGGTACATTAGACACTTTCATAAACAGTTTCATCACACAATTCCATCCCACACAATTTCCACTTCGTTATAGTATAGAAAATGAAGATAAAAGTTATGTCCGACTAATACCAATGTCATCAATTACGTACTCCGCAGCGAAAGTACCATCCCTATGTTACACGAATAAATTAAGAATCTGTTACCTAATGCAATTAGACTTGGCCCTGAGCACAAGGCTAGTTGAATTCTACTGACAAATAACACTTAGTTAAAGTCGATCAGGAGTAAAGGGCGTATCACACTTCAGCGCTTTTCAATCCGAAATCCGATCCGAACTTTTCAAAATCAGACCAATATTTTTTTTATTCAGACTTTTTTCTAAGGATTATCACGCTATATTCATTACTGATCCTAGTTTGTCTCACGATAAACTGTTCTGCCACCATTGTAAAAGTTATATTGCTCAACAGAGCGATGTTTGTTCGAAAATATCTCCGATTTTTGTACGCTTGTCCGATAAGCGCTGTCTATCCATGTGACATCACAAAATAATTAGTTTTCATTTCATTTTCGTAGTCCTCTGATACAAATCATGTATTTACACAGGTTGGCAAATTTTTGGCTCTTTCGGACAAGGGATGGAGAAGATTTAACAATAACTCACAAAAATCGGACCTTAATCCTATCTGAAATCGTTCTAGTGTGACCAGCGCTTAACTGAGCAAACCTACACAAACGATTGTACTGCGCAAAAGACATACATGTCAAAAGCAATCCTTTTCAACTATCAACTTTGTCAAATTATACATCGACCGGATAATTAATCTTATTTTAGAAGTAATAGTAGTTTCTAAGTACCAAAAATGTGTTCAACAAAACTTTATGATAAATGAGGTCTGATACCAGTTCGTTTCGCAAAATTTGTCGTATACTAAGTTATCTGATTTCTCACAAAATAGTTAGCAGTGAAGTAAAATATACATTCCCCAAACATTAACAAAGAAATTGTAATCATTTTGAAGACAACCATTATCAGTACAAGGTACATGTCACTACATTGTTTGCACAATCACTGAATGAGGTTCCTGAGACAGGGTTGCATGTTGATACTATAGAGACGTGCTCAGAATCACAACAGACAAAAGGGCCATGAATGGCTGCTGCAGCTGTTTGACTCCCTCCAACAGTATAACAACAGTTACTCCATTGTTAGGACAGTCTGGACTACCAGCTTAAGAAATGGGTAAAGAGTTTTTGCACAAAATATGTTTCATATGATTTGATGGCAATTCAATTAAAGTCCTTGTTGAAACAGAGCAAAAATTATGCCATTGTTTTTAATAAATTATGTACTGAAAGTTGAGGCAAGATCATAACTATTCCTATCATAGATTTTAGAAGTTTGAAAACTATTCAGTACGTACTATTTGATAATTTGTTAAGAATTTAACCCCACAAGTAATAATATTCAGTTTCGCGCAATACAATTACAATAATAAAGTGTCTTTAAAAGTGCACAATAGTATCAGTCAAATATTTCTGTGAAAATATATCTCATATTATATAAGAAACTTATTCCCAATGTTTGTAATTTGCCTAGAGTACAACTTTACCGTATTCTGTTATAATGATGATTATCTAGGTGTTAGAAGAGTATTTGTGAGGAAATATTAATTCAATGTGTCAAGAAGCATGTATGTAGAGCAGGTGCCCAAAATATTTAAATGTACAAGAAGTAAATCGGCCCTTAAGGTGTTTACTTCATGCTCTCAGGGATTAATTTTCAAATTTCTGTTTTCAGTGGAAATCTTCCTCTAAGTTCAAAGGCGTCACCAGGGGGGAGGTCGGGTCGCGAACGACAACCCCCCCCCTTGAGCTTCTTTTTTACAGAAACGTTTAAAGGATGTAACAAAACTTGAAAAAAGGGTTTCTTCTGCCATTGCAAAGTATAAATTTCTTTTAAAATGTTGAATATTAATTTCACCGCAATTACAGATCGAGTCCCCCAAATTACTCTTTTCACCCCTTACCTTTTTTAACTGTCAAAGGTAAGGTAACATGTAGCCACACCTTTCCATAGTATTATAATCGCATATCTAATACCACCACGTAAGAAATGATAGAAAAATATGAAAAGTACTTTTGATAAAATACCTTTAAAAGATTTCTTTTTCCAACGGAACGATCGTTTTATAGAAACTGTCTTAGACAGATGTTCATCTATTGAATTCTGCTTATTTTGTTGGGTAAATTGCTTCATGTCAGTATAGGGTATACATTAGCATTAAACGGACTCGCGCATGCTTTATATTTCAAAGTGACTATAAATCCCAGTGAAAAAGGGTGATGATATTGTTGTAGCAGTCGACTGTTCTGAGGGTCATAACATTACTACACATAGCAAAACCTGTAAAGTAGGATGCCCTCTCAAGATTTCGACTCCTAGCGCACTAAATGCATGACATATGCTTGTCAGTAATTAATATCCTTCTTCGACTCGACAGTTCGATATTTCGGCGATAAGGTGTTTTTACTCGATCGAATAGCAGTATGAAGAGGTATCGTTATCCCACAAAAATCTGGCATTTCGAAAGGCAATTTAGGTTAAGGAAAGAATTGTAAAGATATTTGAAAATTAACTTCCTTTTATCTGTACATACGTATAGAACTGAGTGATGGGTCAATTATTATTCTAAATTCAAACAACTTCTGTTCTTCCTGCATTTTTCTGCTCGACAATTTCAATGTTTACCTTTCCATTATCTATTTTAAATGGAATAAATGACATGTACAGTATTTTCTAGGTCTTACGGTAGAAAATTTGAAAGCAAAAAACGAATTTGTAAAATCACATTGGGCACAAACTTTACTGTTCTGTTCTATAGTTGAGGCTAATAACAGTTAGGAGACGCTATTCATTGCAGATTTGAACGATTTTTTGTAAATTTCTTTGCATTGAAGAGTCCGGTTTACTTAAAACTTTTCTATGATTTGTTCTCTGAGTTTAGCTATTTTTTACCTCCTTAAAGGGAATAGGCAGTCGCCCCAACATTTGCTTTGCAAATCTGCTGTAATTGCATTACAAGCACCTCTGAAGACGTTTAAAAAATAACTATTACAAACAATAGGTAAAGCAAGGAGAAATTCTCCTTGAATTTCACAATTCACAAACAAAATTATTGCCACATGATCAAGATAGGCCTTTCATGAACTAGAGTGACGGGGAAAACTAACTTTGATTAGGGTGTCTGCATTTTCCCTTTAATGTTGAATATTCCATTTTATTCCACGAGCTTTCAAAGGTTTCTGTCCAGGGAATCCTTAGCCTCTGGATCCTGCCAATTGTTTCCTGCCCATCGTTCCCATGATAGGCCCCAACTTTAAAAGAAAAACGTTCTAATGCCATTGTCATTTTAAGACTTAAAATGGGTTCACGTTTTGATATTATATGAATAAGAAATTATATTTTTGGCATTATCAAACTAGCAATATTGACGATAATTTCACCTCATTATAGGGATTTGAAATGTCTAACTCCTCAGAGCTTCCGGGGGCTTCGCCCCCTGGAACCCTACCAGGGCTTCTCCTCTGGACTCCACGCCGTAGTGCTCGCTATACTACGAGCGAGCATTACCACTGCGGCGGCAACAACTTTCTTCTTCACACAAAATACGACCCTCCTTTAAAAATGTCTGGTGACGCCTATGTAAGATTATTTGTACTGTTTGCGAGGAATACCTACGTGACTGTGTAGCGTAATCTTTGACCAACATCTGCCTAAATGTAAACAGGTATAACAATACAAACTTACATGGAAAATATATGTCTCAGAATAAATCTTGTATGGGACTTCCACATTACTCTTGCGTTCTAGAATATTCGTGTGTTAATCTAAAGGGGGAAAAGCTCTCGCAAATATGCCTATTTGAAGGTATGAGTTTCCCATGGGCCTTAAATATTTAAAATAGGTTTATGAGGGAAATACCTTAACTTCTACGGCTAGGAGACATCTTTGCCTGTCATTGAAAGTCACAGACCCTTATTCACCAGTATGCACGGTCAATGTCACATTATGCACTTTTCTGCACATCTCAATATAGCTACTCGGCTTCTACGTGTGTGAGTATATGGTGTACATGAAGTTTCCCAACCTGGAATATGTATATTAACTGTAATTGAATCGTCTGTCTGCCTTCATTGACAATCTCCCCTGACTTTTGCCTCTGAAAGGGTTGGTGCGTTGACTGTAATAAGTGACGTTACTTAGTCATAGGTGTTACCCTGAATAAAAACTGTGTGTAAACGTTCTGCTGACATTCCACCGAAAAAAGCTTTTCTCACTTGTCAGTTAAAGAATAAAATCCCTTATTGAAAGATCCGTTGGAATTTTTTCAATATCTTTTACCCTTCTTAAGATATACCTCTTTAAAGTTTGATGTTTTTGAAGTACCGTAACTCATTGCCTATGCAAAAATAATTATGTGGAGTGTTGCACAGAGTTAAGATATCTTCTGTTAACCCTATATAAGTTATTTATTATATAATTAATAAAATATCATGTAGTTTGCAGTCTGGTGAGTACAAGCAATATATTTCAAGGAAACAATGTTAATTTTTATAATAAATCTCTCAGAGGATAACAATGCTACCAGTGTTCTTAAAATAAAGGTTAAAAAACAAAGGTTAACATTGTTCATATATAGTATTTTTATCATAAGATGTCACATATATCTCCATATAAAGTTGTTTAATAGAAATTACCCTATAAAATGGTCAATATTTGATGGATTTTAATGAAACTTGCGGCTATTTTCTGGATTTGTAATGTTTTTTACAACAAATATCCAACTGCATCATTTTCATGTCACCAGATTTTAATGCAGTACATTTAAAAATGCTGATCTGGATTATCTTTTCAGGAACGTCACAAATAAAGAACGAAAGTAAAATTGTCAACCAGGAGTGACAAATCTTAATAAACATATCTGGCGGCATATCAAGTATATCATTAAGCCCTTCAAAGGCTTTTCCTTCCGACATTCAGAACACAATCGTTTTAACTATCAAATTTGTCAGTGCAGGTACATATTACTACAATATCATTTCCATCAATATGGAAGGAAGTTCTTCATATCCTTGCCCTTATAAACTGTATGTTGCATCACTCTAGACTAAAGGACCGTGAGTAGCTACAGCGTGCTTACTTTTTCTAACAGTTTTAAAAGTTACCACGGTGTTGAAATAATTAGGACCTACGAGAAATGGAACTCGAAAAAAGCATTGCTAAACACTTACCACCTCGTTATAATATGCCGTAATGCCTTGTTCACAAACACTTTTATATTTTTAGAAAGTTCTAAGAAAGCTCTCTGCATTAACTTACCAAACAATTGTTCGAGAAAAGCCGAGTTATCAGTTTTAATCATCTTGCGTATGTACGTTTTCCTCATGCACACACATTGCATATTACTTAGATAAATGTGTTTATGTTACTTGTGAGACTTCATTGGATATACATTTCCTGTCAATTACGAAGACGGTAACTCGTAGGAAAAGTTAAAGAACAAGGAAGTGTACGCACCTATAATATTAACAACAACGTTGCAAGTGTTTTGAAGACTACCATTGTCAGTACAGGTACATATTACTACATTACTTCCACGAATATTGAAGTAACTTCCAGAGGCAGGGTTGCAAGTTGCTGTTACAGAACCTTGTTCAGCATCACTACAGACAAAAGGACCATAAGTAGCTACAGCTGATATACTTCCTCCAACAGTTCTTACAGTTACCTCACTGTCGGGACAGTTGCAAGGACCTGGTTGGGTGTTTTCAGCTATTTACCGAGAAATGGATAGAAGCACTTACAGTTCTTGCAATGCATACATATTGACAGCCTGCTCTGGTTATGGGTAATGATTCTGGAATCCTTAAGGCAAATTTTCTTCTTAATCAATTTGTATATTTAAATGGGCATGTCGATGTGTATTCGTATAATGCACTCAATCTGTTTAAATAGAAACTAGATACTTGCAATTAAACTTTCAGCCATTCTGCGACAACATTCCTTACCGTTTCAATGTTTGTAATAATATCCAAGCAGAAAAATCATTTTGTGCAAGATAAAAACTATTACCTGTGACTGATGTAATTATAGTAAGTGACTGTCCGGTGGGTGTGCTGCATATTGACAAGAACTGTCCAAATTATTTATCAATATAAACAATATGTTCAAACTTAGTGCTTCCAGCTGTAAAAGTAGTCTTTTTGGAACATTGAAATTGGACATGACGTAAGCGGTTTTTTCGAACTAATCAAAAGAATTCCTTTTTAAAGAAGTACTTTGAATTGATACTGGAAAACCTAATGACACAATTGAAATTCAATGTCCCTATACTGTAAAATAGCTGGATCAAGGATAAGCGATGAACAGCTCATCTTTAAACAGTCACTTTTGTAAATATAATTATGCATGGTTAACTAGCTTTCACGGGCTTAACTTAAGGTGCACCTCATGAAGAGTCAGACATATGTCAAGTTAGGGCATTTATTTTCTGATTCAAGCAGTACATAAGTCAATGAATAAGCATACACCTTGAGTAATATGGCATTTGAAAAACAAATTACAACTCTTGGTAATATCACCACCTTCATTTTGGGTTCATTGTAAAATGTTATTTTCCCCTATCTTGATGTATGTATGTAACTATGTCGTCATCACAGAACCTTATTTGTATGATAGCTACACTTGTATGATAGCTACACACAATGGGAACAATACAAAGAGTTAAAACATTTTACTCCTCCCAACAGTAAAAACAGCAATCCAACTTGTAAGGCAGTGTAGATGGGTTGATATTTTGCTCTCAGAACACATCGATTCAAGTAGAGAAATTCACAAAATATACTAGATAACTCAAAACAATCTCAGGAGGAAAACGCAACTCTAAAATATTGCTTCAGTCAAAGAGGTATCCAAAAAAGAGAAAAATCAAGGGACTAAAGAATTTCTCCTAAAGAAAGAAATCTTGTATCGGAGAGAATCTCCAAATGGCAAGGTTTAAGAGGCAAGGTCAAAGAACCGAAAGCTAAGACAAGGTGATTCAATGCTGATACTGATCCCTACCGCCCCCAATAAACGTTAATGTACTGGGAAGGGTGTTTAACCGTATGGGGTAGGGTAGGAGAAGTACGATATGTGGTAACAATTAAAGAGAGAACAAGGAGTTTCCATGCAAAATTATTGAAAAATTATATTGCAAGGGTAAGTTCAAGTGCTGGGCTGTACAAAAGTTTTATGTTTATCTATGTGGGAAGAAGTTTGTTTTGCAAACACTGCATTAACCGCTGGTATACTTGAACAAATCTAAGTTAGTTTACTTAATTCAAGGATAATGAGATAGGCATTAGTTTTACAAGAGTACCGGCTCAAAGTAAAGTCAATTAAGGGAAAACTTGATATTGGTGCTGATTACATGATCCATATCTAAACACATGTATTTACTTATGAAACTGAGAACTAAGCTACCAATGAAGGGTAAATATAATGTTTTTGCTGTTCTTCTCTGATGCTTTGTGCACCTATATTGTAGAGATGGTGCTTTTTGTGGCAAATCGTTTCAACATCATATGATTGAGTCTTCAAATAAGTAGGTCAGTGTGGGACAAATGTTGGAAAATTTATCTTAAAGGGGGAGTCGAGGCAAATAATTGGGAAGAGAGCACCCACTCGAGAGTAGGACCAAGGGCGATTGACAGGGGGTCGCAACTGCAGCGGAACTGCACCGGAAGGGTTTCTTGGAAAGTTTACTAAATTCTTGCTGATAAAAGTGCGAAAGCAGTACAAATATAAAACATGCAACGGGAGCATATAATTTGGATCAGCTCTGATATTGACATTTCTCTTCTTACTTTCTCCTCTCTAACAAATTGCACTTTAGGCCACACCATGTCACAAAAATATAGATTTACCCGATCTATGGAGGTGCTACATTGCTACAACAAACATGTCAAAGCCGTCAACAATGCTTACAAAACCAAATAGACACAACAATGAGAGTGCTTCAAAATTTAAACGGTGCACTTAATAGCTCGTCTGCGCAGCATGTGTATCACAAAACCGATATATTGGACAGCTGGGAGAACTTAGTTTTAAGACATGACTGCCACATAGTGCCACAAAATCTTTCAAAGAGAAAATCTTACCGAAAGGGAGAAGGCAAAATCACTGAAAAGTTGATGGCATTTATCTCGTACGTGAATGAAAGTTTAACCTCTTCCTCTATCAAGAAATTAAACTTCCCCTAAATTGTTCGCAAAGACTCAACCTAGGGAAAGTTTACATTATGTGAATGCAACATTCATGTGAGTGTTGCTCGAGTTGTTGAAAGTATGATTAAGTTTATTGAGACATGTTCTAGGAACCCGCCTGTACAAAGCACAAAATAGACCAAACAAAGCTCGATTACGGGCATTTACTCTCAATGTTACACAAACTATAAGCACACATCTTTGCATATGCACCATAACAAGGGCCATAAACTTTGGCCGTCATAGTTTGGCATGGCCATTGTTGGCTCAAAATTTCGACTTATGGGACCAAGGACAGGAAATGGCTTAACATAAATAACTGTGTACTCTTTGCAACTATAGGAATAGACATTGCTCTGGCAAAGTAATGCAATATTATTTTTGTATTTTTGAACTTCATAAAAAAGAACTAGGTCTTTCTTTAAAGATCTACTTCTTTATGTTGTCATTGATAGTCATATCTAAATTAAGTATGTACCCCAGAAGACAATAGCACCCATGATTCCTTGCCGTTTGAGTATGAGTTTGGTAATTCTAAGTGACACAGATTTATGTAGAGTATTTTAACGGCCGCGTGCAAGTTCAAGGCTTGACTACCCACTTGATATAAAAACATTAAAACAATACCGGAATGTGTGTTTTTTGATATTTTTGTGAAAACAAGTAATAAGTAAAAAATTATTCTCTTTTATCGGGGGACGCCGCCGTGTAGTACGAGACCGTGCCTGGTGGTGTAGATCGCTGCATTGCATTGCCAGACAAAAGACTTTGACATACTACTAATAGGTCATCAGCCATATGGTTATCACGATTTCAACTGTTTGACATTCTAAACTTCACTTGACTTCTGACATCCACCAAATGTTACAGGATTCTCTCTCAATGGAATGGGAAGCATCGACATAAAAAGTAGGAGATCACTCAAAGAGTAACCATCTCAAAATTCAAATGACTTTTGACATCCGCCAAAACCAAATTTTTGAAAAAAAAAGTGTTGGGTAAGAGATCTCTTAAAATTAACTTTCTCTAGATATTTCATTACTCAAAATCCATATATGGGCCAGATATAAAATAAGATATGGATTTGACATCTGGCTCATATGTGCACAAGATCCGATATTTGTACCTGGCCGGATAAAAAATGGGAAGGTAGACTCCAGCTATGAGCCAGAACTTTATATATGTCATATATGGACCAGATAAAATTCTGTCTGGCTCAGACCTTATCTGGAGGAGATAAAATTCTATATGGACTTTTATGGGCAGACTATCATTTCCATATCTGGCATTTACATCTGGCCAGATAAAAGAATTGAGCAGATATAAACCAGAACTTGATATGCACAATATATGGGCCAGAAAAAGTTTTATCTGACTCAGACTATATTTGGACCAGATATATTCTTTATAAAATGTTATATGGCTCAGATTTTATATGGACAAAATGTGGTCCCTATAAAATATAATGGGGCTCACACTTATCTGGGTCAGACATGGTCTATGTCTGGACCACATCTGCTTAAGTTGGACTTTTAGCACACATTCCTAATGGAGACATTTAATACTAGCAACAACTGTTCCTAAGAATTCTATTGGAATTGACTTAAAATATCAGGTTGAATTGACTAAAGTAAAGACAGTCGACATCCTACATAATAGTGAACGGAAAATGCTTTAAACTTTCCTATTTTATGTGATCACATATATCTGTGCTTCTTGTTAATGCTTGGTTACGTATTTGACTGCTTAGTGGACATTTAACTTTTAAATTCCTTAATCATGGAAAATGAAGTTTCTGAGACTAGCTGTGCCCAAATTGGCAAATCATTTGCATAAGTTTGGTAAGTTTACTGCAGTATAAGGAAAAGTGTACCCACTGAATGACTGGAATGTCTAGGTAGATGCCTTTGTATCCATTAGATGCCTTAATGTGGAACAAGTATAATTCAAGCATCAAATCAAAACAAAAAATACAAAACAAACGACGAAACACTCATTTCCATATCTGGTATGAATTTCTATCAAGTTATAGCTGGCTTTATATTGCCTGATAAAACTTGTCTTGCATATCTGGCATTGGTCCTCGTCAAGTTTTATCTGGCTTGAAATTGCCAAATAAAACTTGATTTATATATCTAGCATGGATTTTTATCAAGTTATGTCTGGCTTGATATGGCCATACAAAACTTGATTTGTATATCTGACATGGGTTTTTGTCAAGTTATATCTGCCTTGGTATGACCTTAATAAACTTGATGTGTATATCTGGCATTGGCATTTATCAAGTTATATCTCGCTTGATACGGTCATACATGCTAAAGCTTGATTTTTATATCGAATCATTCTTTATCAAGTTATATCTGGCCTGATATGGCCAGATAAAGTCTTCATTTAGGAAGATATATCCAGATTTAAAGCCATATATGGAGACTGAGTAAGGGTCACGCCTCCAAATTTACACAATTTGACTTCCGGTTATCTAAAATGAACTTTCACTTCCATGCAATGCAGCCACGTTTTTTTCTTTTTAAATGGAAAAATCTAAACACAACTATTTAAAGGTATCCAATAGTCCTATCTCGGGAAATCGTATTTAGAAGATAAGGTTATATACACCCTCACAACAACATAGACCTACACATACTTGCTAAAGTTGCTTTGATTGCTTACGTCACTTGCCTAAAATTACTTTAGCCATAGTAAAGGAATTAGGGATATCTACCATGGTATCAAAAGTTTTCATTACTGCATTTACACCTGCGTCAATCGTAGACATGACCAATATTTGTACCTTTCAGATATAGGAAAAGTGACTACGGAGATGTGTCTTTCGCTCGTTTTATTTTGTTTGGCATTCATTTAAAGAACAGTTGTAATGCTGGTATGCCCTGTGAAATATGTTTCGGAAGTAACTGTTGACTACTTGTAAAAGGCAAACATTAGTCACCATTTTAAAAAAGGTCGCCTATAGAAATTGATTACTTATAAAGTATCACTAAAGGTAACACCGACATCACGCAACACTCTGCACAGCATACTTCATTGCATAGATTATTTATTTTTTTAGAAATGGTCAAACGTTGAAGATGTAAAAAGGGGGAATGATGTTGAAGGGTATTGAAACAGTTCAAATACATTTAAAGTCAAGGGATTATTCTAGAAACATTGAATGAATGCTGTGTTGGATACATGTCTAAGCGCTCTTTTCTTTAGGTGTATACCACAACATATTTACACCAATACAAAATTGTTTCAATATCTTTGATAGTTTTGTAAGTCAAATTAATTTTCTTTATCTTTAATTCGAATAATTGTAAATAGCGTGGTTTCTACTTACAATACAACTTTCGACATATCAGTAATACCTGAAATGCGTCTTATTGTAAACAAGTAGTGTTCAAATGAGAAAAGTATTAAGCAATGAATTACCTACCTACAACATTCACAACGAAGTTGCAACTGTTTTGAAGACCACCATTATCAGTGCAAGTACATGTTACGACATTGCTCCCCCCAAGGCTGAATGAAGTTCCTGACACAGGATTACAGCTTGCCGTAATAGACCCTTGTTCAGCATCACTACAGATAAAAGGATCATAGGTAGCTACAGCAGTTGTTACAGTCACTGCACTGTCAGGGCAGTTGGGAGGGCCTGGTTGGGTGTTTCCGTATGGGTATGAAAGGTCAACCTCTTCATCAAGAAATTTAACTCCCGATAACTTTTTTTTTTTGGCAAAGTCAATTTAGACATAACTTTGATTTCATGTTCTAACAATCAAGCTGAACAAACCACAACATAGACTACACAAAGCTCGTTTACGGGCATGTACTCGCAATGTTACACAAATTAAGAGCAGGCATTTTTGCATTTGCACCATAACAATGACCCTACATTTTTGGCAGTTATAGTTTATATGGTCTTTGTAAGCTCATAACCCCGACTTATGGGACAAACGAAAGAAAATGGCTTTATGAAAATTGACCTAATACTGTGAAATCTGTGACAACTATAGGAATAGACATTGCTCTTGAAAAGTGATACAATATTACTTTTGTGTTGTAGGATAATTGAAGAAACAACTAAGTCTTTCTATGAAGGTTCCAGTTGCTATGTTGTGATGATATTTTTTATCTAAATTACCTACGTAACCAATAGGCCATTAGTAATAGTGATTCCTTGCCGTTTGAGTATAAGTTTGGTACTTCAAGGTGACACATTTTTATGATGGAGTATTTTAACGACCGCGGGCATGTTTATGTCGTGACTACTTAGTTGATGTAAAAAGCATTCAAAACAATACTGGAACGTGTGTTTTTAATAACTTGGTGAAAACAAGTTATAAATACAAACTTATTTCATTTTATTGGTTGACGCCGTGTAGTACGAGGTTGTGCCTGGTGGTGTAGGTCGCTGCATGGCCTTGCCAAGTAAAAGACTTTGGCGAACTACCTATAGGTCAAGAACTATATGGTTCCATGATTTCCTCTGTATGACATTTTTTACTTCACTTGACTTTTGACATCCACCAAACGTTAAAGGATTCTCTATCTCAATGGGAAGCATCAACATGCGATCACTCAAAATGATCTCGTGAAATATCAGGTCCGTCACGTTTTGTTTTCAGTTTAAGCTGTATTTAATTCAAATAACCTTTTTAACTTCACTTGAGTTTTGTCATCTACCAAACGTTTCAGGATTCTCTATCTCAATGGGATGAATCAACAGGCGAAGTGGGAGATCATTCAAAATAATCTCCCGAAATAGTAGGTTAATCACGTTTTGTTTTTACTTTGGGCTGGATCTGATTCAAATGACCTTCACCATTTGCCAAAATTAATTTCTATCTCGAAAGAAGATTACAGCAGCAACAGTTTGGGTAGGAGATCGATTAAAGATAAATTTCTATTAATATCGGGTTTGAATTTTTCTAAAATGTGACTTTCAGTTATCTAAAATGACTTTTACGTTCATCAAATGTGACCACGTAATTTCTCTTTAAATGGAAAATCTGAACACAACAAATGAAAAGTATCCATCAGTTCTATCTTGAGACATTGCACATACCAAATAAGGTCATACATACTCCCTTAACAACAACACATTCATACTCATGCACACGTGCTAATGTTGCTAAGATTTCTCAGGTCACTTGTCTACATTACTTAAGCCCTACACAAGAAATCAAACATACGCACAATGTCATACAAAATGTTTACCATCTTTCAAAGCAATTACTGCATCTACACCTACGTTAATCAAAGACACGACCAGCATCTGTACTTCTTAGATATGCGCCTTTTACTGGCTTTATTTTGTTTCACTTTAATTTAAAAAGCAGTTGTAATGCTGGTATGCTTTGTGTGATATGTTTCGGATGTAAATGTTGACTTCTTGATAATAGTTTACATGGGTCACCAATTATCAAAAGCCGACTGGTAAGTAACTGATAATTTTGAAAATATAAACAAAAGCAACTACGACAAGGCACAACACTCTGCATATTATATCTGTTTGAATTGTTCATTGGAACTTTTAGATTTAGTCAAACGTTGACGACTTATAGAAGAAGAACAATAATGAAATGTAGTAACACAATTCAAATTCAATGTAAACTTTAAATGAATACTGTGTTGGGTTTATGTCTATGTGCTTTTTAACTAGTATATACCGCTATAAATTTATGCTAGTACATCATTTTTTGCAATACTTCTTAGTTCGTAAGTCAACTAAATTTTTCTTATTTTCATTTGTTATACTAAGTACTACGGTTTTTACTTACCCCACAACTTGTGATATATCAGTAATACCTGAAATGCGCTTTGAATGTAAAACAGTGGTGTTCAAGTAACAAAAGCATACGGGAATGAATTACCTACCTACAACATTCACAAAGAAATTGCAACTGTTTTGAAGACCACCATTATCAGTGCAAGTACATGTAACAACATTCCTTCCCCCAATGTTGAATGAAGTTCCTGACACAGGATTACAAGTTGCTGTGAAAGAACCTTGTTCAGCATCACTACAGATAAATGGACCATAGGTAGCTACAGCTGATGCATTTCCTCCAACAGTTATTACAGTCACTGCACTGTTTGGGCAGTTGGGAAGACCTGGTTGGGTGTTTCCAGCTTGAAGTAAATAATTTTACAAAGGAGCAATGTAAAATACTTGCCGCATTGTTTGTTTACAATGTTCATCAAAACAATAAACTGAAATAAATATGCCTGTTTCTTTAAAAACTCTGAAAAACTCCTTTTTGAGATGTTTCCATAGATAGGTCTGTCCTTATTTTAGTCAAGATGCCACACCCCTTTGCGTTAAAACCATTTTGCGGTGAAATAAAATTTACTGTACAAAAATGACTATGGTAGTTGTAAAGGAGAAACACAAAATGGTTTTAAGGGGAAAATTTTAATTCTTTTTATATCTCCTTCTATCTCCAGCTGTCTTCGATAAGCTTTTAATAAATGAAACGATAAGGTTAATACAACTATGAAACTATGTACTAGAAACAAAGAAAATACCAAAGCCGTCCACAATACTTACATAATCAAATTATTGAAACAATGACAGTGCTTAAAAATTAAAAGTATGCCCACCATAACTCTGAGCAGCACGTGTATCACAAAACCAACATATTAGACAGCTGGGAGGAGAGCTTAGTTTTAAAACATGACTACCACTAAACCACGATTTAAACTGTTTGGCATCTTTAACTTCACTGAGCTTTTGATATCACCAAACGTTAAAGGATTCTCTATCATAACGGTACGATCCAACCTGCGAAGTAGGAGATCATTCAAAGTAATCTCCTGATTTACTAGGCTAATAACGTTTTGTTTTCATTTTAAGCTGTGTGTAATTCAAATAAATTTTTACATCTGCCAAAGCCAATTTCGACCTTAAAAGAAGCTGAAAGCGGCCACATGTTTGGTAAGAGATTCCTCAAAGTTGAATTTCTCTAGATGTCACGTCAACAAATTTCCACAATATGACTTTCGATTATCTGATATAGCCTTTTATCTCCAGCAAATGCAGCCATGTTATTTTTCTTTAAAATAAAAATCCTAAACACAACATATGAAAAGTATCCATCAGTTCTCTCTTGAGATTTCAAATCTACAAGTTAAGGTCACATACGCTCTTACAACAACACAGTCCTACTTACACTTGTTTACCTTGCTTAGATTGCTTAGGTTACTTGCTCAAATTACTTTAGCCCTTCTTAAGAAGGGCTCAAGTAGAAGATAGCTACAAAAGCTACAAAAAGTAGAAGATAGCTACAAAACGTCTATCATTTTTTCAAACCAATTACTGCATTAACACCCACGTCAAACAAAGACATGACTGCCACTAGTCACGATTTCAACTCTTTGACATTCCATTTCTGTAGCTCCCAGATATACGGAAAGTGATTCAGGAGATGTGCCTTTTGCTAGCTTGAATTTGTTTGACGTTCATTTAAAGATCAGTTGAAATGCTGATAAGCTCTGTGTAATATGTTTCGAAAAATAACTGTTTACTATACATGGAAAAGATTTACATTCTTCACCGATTACCCATTAAATATCACCAAAAGTAACATCGATATTTCGCAACACCCTGCACATTAGATTTGTTTGCATAGATTATTTCAATTTTTAGATATGGTCAAACGTTGAAGATGTATAAAAAGAGAATGATTGATGAAGAGTATTGAAACAATTCAAATAAACTAAAATCAGGGTATTATTCTTTAAACTTTAAATGAATGTTTAATTGGATTCATATCTTAGTATCATTTAATTCAGGTGTATACCGCTACATATTTATATCAACACACAATTTTTGCAATACAGTCATAGTTTCTAAGGAAACTACAATTTCCTTATATTTAATTAAAGTAATAGTTTATACGATGTTTTCTACTTACACTACAACTTGTGATATATCAGTAATACCTTAACTGCAATTTTCATGTAGAAAAGGAGTGTTCAAATGAGAAAAGCTTACAGCAATGAATTACCTACCTACAACATTCACAAAGAAATTGCAACTGTTTTGAAGACCACCATTGTCAGTGCAGGTACATGTTACGATATTGCTTCCCCCAATGTTGAATGAAGTTCCTGACACGGGATTGCAAGTTGCTGTGATAGACCCTTGTTCAACATCACTACAGATAAAAGGACCATAGGTAGCTACAGCTGATGCACTTCCTCCAACAGTTATTACAGTCACTGCACTGTCAGGGCAGTTGGGAGGGCCTGGTTGGGTGTTTCCAGCTGCAAGAAATAATTTTTTAAAGAAGCAACGTGAAATACTTGCTGCATTGTTTCCCCAAAAGTTCATCCCTTATAGTATTCAACTTTTGTAATTTTCTGTTTTATAAAAAGTGTAAAACGGTCCCGTTGAATGGATTCGGCTCCAGGGTGGGTACTTTCCAAAAACAGCCATTTCTTTGAAAAATTTAAAAGTTACTTAATTGTAAGTGGACCATAAACATTTCATTTTCGAATTTAACACGTATTGAAATGCATCATTATTTGTCCAGGTAATTTTTACTAGCTAGTGTAAGATAAGTTTGAAATAGGTTTTAGATACAGCGGTAGCAGTATACTACTGTAGAGTCCTTTTAGTCATCCCTACAGACAAAGGTCATTTGTGATTGCAGTAAAATATTTCAGGCTCCACAATACGAGCAAAAATGTCCCATAGTTAAAACAACTTTCCCAAGTAACTACTACACCTATAAAAACTGATGTTGAACCACTGCTCAATTTTTATTAGAGATGAAGTAACGAAAATTAGTAATCTTCATGAAGTAATGTGAAGCTTACATAGATGCGATATGACGAACTAGTCACTTCTGAACTTGAAGTGAAGCTTCTGAAGATAATGTTAGAACTAGAAAGTTGAGATCACATACTATTAAGTTTTGATTGATAATTGAAGTAATATTTTGTATCATACAAACAAGGAAATATAAGCTTAAAAGGATGCCAGAGATGTCTGTTTTTACATACTTATTAACGCAATAGCAGTCATAGTACTCTCTAGGCTAAAATTACAGTTTTCAGATATAGCACTTTTGTCGGTTTTGCATTAGAAATCCAACTTTTGCTTCCATTTGGCCAACAGTCGATAAAGAAACAGAAGTTTTGGCTAGCTAACCAGAATAGATTCTACTTTCTACTAGGGCGGTAACTTCTTAAGGACTCTCCAACCACAAACTTTGTATAGTACTGGAATTAGGTTTGCATCGCAAGTTCCGGACTATTTAATGGCGCCTCCGTGTAAGTTTTATTGTTTTACGCAAGTGAAGTTAAACCCAAAAACCTTCGCAAACGTCTTGTAGGCAACAAGTTATCCTTTTTGTTTTTGGAAAACTGCATAATGTAGGTAAAGACATGTTCAAAGACATGGTCGAATGCCCAAAGCGAAAGAAGATCGGAGCCTTTGTTTACAGTTGTGGATATATTTGTCTTACTATGCACACAATATTGTCTAAAGAGGCACAAAATAAATAATGGAGTCAATTAAACTGTCTACTTGTTTGAGATGAGACTAATCCATTTCTTTGTTCATCATCAAAAAGAACTATAACTGGCTGCAACTTTTACACTTTTAAAAAGCTTCAACAGTTGAGACGGGAAGAAGATTTAGTATAGAGGCATTTAGTAGCACTTTACATCTTTTTTACGCCCTCCTACCTTGTTTACAATACAGTCCTGTACATTTAAAGTTATACAAAACAGCTATACAATAAAAACCCGATTATTGTTCAAGGAAAGCCTACATATCAAAATTAATCATCAAAACGGGTACACCAAAATGTCTTCTTCACGCTCCCAACTCTGCATTACAGGAGGATAAAGTTTTTTATGTTAAAACTGCAAACTCTTACCGGACGTAATTTTTGTGACGCCTCAATAGTCTTTACCTTTTAATCAGTTTGGAGAAATACTACCGCATAGGAAAAGTCAAACAACAAGAATTATGACCTACCTATAACATTTACAACAAAGTTGCAAGTGTTTTAAAGACCACCATTATCAGTACAGGTACAAGTTACTAGGTTATCACCAATGATAAAAAAATTCCTGATGTAAGATTGCAGCTTGCTATTATAAGTGCCTTGTTCAGCACCAAAAGGACCATATGCAGCAAAAGCTGATACACTTTCACCAACGGTAACAACGGTTACTCCAGTGTTAGGACAATCAGGGGGTCCTGGTTGGGTGTTTGTCCTGGTTGGGTGTTTCCAGCTTTGTAACAGGAAATTTATAGATACTGTTCAATACTTACCACGCATGACATTGTCAAGTGACTCATCTGTCTGCCGTATAAACACATATCATACAGACTTTCCGGTAATTTTATGGGGAACTTTCCACAATGAATAAAAATTAGGCAAGACCAAGCACGCTCACCTCTTCCCCTCTGCCTTATTAGAGTACCATCATATGGCAGATTGTACTAAATGTCCAAGCATTTCAATATTTATCGGATGTGTTTCATTTGTAAACATGTTCATAAATTAAATTCGATCATTGTTAACTGTATAGGCATCATCGCTGCAAATTAAACACCACAAAAAGCAGGCGCCTAAATGCTTTCTTGTCACATTGTACTAAGGTTTCGTGTTAAGGCAGTTTGTTTTAAACAGTTACGAATATTGTGGTTTATATTTAGGTACATAAGTCTTTAAATCCATGCACATATGTCACGCAATATTACATCGCATATTAACGTCAATAGTCAAGTTATTTTTTTTAAATTGAAAACGTTATACATTCCAAACGTAGTTGAACTGGTGAAAGATCATATACCTAATCAAACTTATTTATTCACATTTTAACTCCTGATGAAATTAAATATTCTTGCCCTTAACACAAAGCTCCAAATATTGTTGACCTTATATCGGGCACCCCATGCCGTGGTACTCCAGTGCAAAATGGGACGGTTTTGGCAGATTTTGGGAGACTTTTTTTCGGCTTTCAATTTCGTTCTACGCCTTTTGGACGACTTTGGTAGGACAAATTGTTGCTTTTGGAAGATTTCTTAAGGTTAAGAAGAAAGGAATGTTTGATTCCAAAATTGGCTGACTGTTCCACTTCAAATGAGAATTTATTACAAGGCCCTTAGTTATTACCGCCATTTTTTATGGAGACCTTCATTGATTACAAGAGATATTTTACTCCACAAAGCAAAAGTATGACGATGACTCACTCTGTACGGGATATGACCTTAGGCCCTCACGAAATATCACAGACACTTTGTAATAAATTTCGAGCACATTCGATGAAGGTATGAGATTTATAGATTTTTTCTATTTGTTATATCATACTTCAACATTTTGCCAACTCCTGACCCCAAAGATATCTGATCTACTTCAAAACAATACAAATCATGTTCTGAGTATTGAGCATCCACATGATAAATGTCATATTACTCTCAGTTACCCTTCTTGGAATATGTTGGTTACAAGAATAGTGTTATGTACATACACCTACAAGCGTTTGAGGCGCTTTTCTGGGACACAAATCAAAAGCAATGCGTCATTCAGGGATATCCTAAATTTGCAGAGGATTCCTCATTTTTTCACGTTTTCACACCTGCCAATATCTCTCATTCATCCCAAGACATAACAAGACGCTGTAAACGCAAACACAAAGGCATATACACAGAAAATATGCCACGGGACGGCACGTTACAATATAAACATATTTACTTCAGAAGTAGAAATAGCAAAATAGTTGGATTACAAATAAAGTATGTGTATATGCCTGCCACATATCGCACTGAAAAAGTTAATATCCGAGGGTCTGTATGTATTTTCATCTATCGAAGCGTCTGCCTCTTTTGACTTTTTTTACCTTTGTACCCGACCAAAAAGTGAATAACAAAAAATGAAAAAGAGAACATGTCCCAAAAGGGAAGCAAACCCAGGACCGTCTGCTTCAAAAACCCGAGCACTAATCCAAGAAGCCATCAATACCTCGTTCAGCATATAGTATTTATAATTATCCTACAGTCACAGCATCTTTAACACGTGTTCATAATTAAGTAGTTCAAATAAAAAAATTACTGTAATAGTTAGACTTGTAAAACATGTTTTTTGTAATTTTATCTTTTGAATGGAACAAAATTCAAACTTGACTTTTCGTTTTCATCCAAACGTTGGGCACATTTTGGAGGTACCGCCCACTTTCTATTTAGTTTTCGAGGTTTTTGTAGTTTCAGTTCTGATGACCTCACATAACTTTTGACCTCCAACAAACCCAAGAGTTTTCTTTCTCTTAAAGTAGTTAATTAGTTAGTTAGATAGATAAGGTTATACGGCTCAGTTTGTATCCAATTGGTTTGTTTCTCTTAAAGAAACACTTCTTTATCTTGAAATATCGTTTTATTCAAGTGTTTCTGCTTTTGACCTTTGATGACCTGAAATAACCTTTGACTCCACTTCGCCAAAGGATCAAAAAGGGAATTAATTCACCTGCGTATTATGCCTGTAGGACTTATTGTAACCTCCCCGGCTGCAATTTGAAATTCAATAATCACTTTTATCTGAGATAAAACAAAGAATCATCAATAACCGTTCTTGAAATTCAAATATCTCTTAGAAGACTTTTTCTGACCTTTATCTGTGTAAATAAAATTATGCCGAAATTTCGCTAGCGGGGAAAAATGACCCCGGGTAGAAACAGGGAGGGTAAAATTCACCGCAGTTGTGACAAGCATTCAACCCCTAAAAAGAAAGCAAAACAAATCATAACAACGTTGCAATTAAATTGAATACCACCATTTATCATATAGCGTGAATAATTTAAATTAACTCCAGCTACTATGTTGATGGGACTTTCTCTGACAGAGGATCGCTGTTTGTACAGTTTTACTGACGCTGCCTATGAAATAGATTCTGTTTATTGATTTAGTAATAAGGGCTTCTCTATTATCACAGCAAATGAAGGTGATAATTGGCCTTTCCAGGTAAACAGGGAATTGAGAAGTTGGCAACGAGCCTCGTACTAATCATATATATATATATTTATATATCCTGAATCTAAAGAACTTATACGATGCTCAAACAGGCAAATCACAAATGTCCATAATTTGGTTAAAACACAAGCTTCCACAAAAAGCCTCTACGAATAACTTTGTAAATTTGTTCATCACACACTTTCATAAACAAGTTCACTGCACACTTCTAGAAACACGTCGATGTAGCACTTCCATAAATGGGTTCATCAATGGCTTTTTTCATCTTACACTTCTACTAAGAGGTTCATTAGACACTTCAATAAATAGATTCATCAAACAATTCCATGTAAAGCGTTTTCAGACACCATAACCATTTTAAGTTAAAGTATGGAGATGAAGTTCATGTCCAATTTATACCACAGGCATCAATTACGGACTCGTCTGCAGGGAGATTAATATCCATTCATAACCATAAATTGAAAATGTCTGACCGTATGGAATTAGACTTTGTCCTTCGCACAAGGCTGATTGTCTTCAAGTAACATATAACACCTGGTTTAAGTCGATTAAAGCTAACTTGGTAAATCCGAACAAACAAATGCAATCCAATGACATAGTGGTTAAAAGCTGATCTTCGTGGTAATCAACTGCAAAAATTCTACCCTGGTCAGAAATTGAATGTTATTTTAAAATGAGAGTAATTTCTTACAACAACAGACCATTAGTTAATGAAATTTTGTTACACCTGACTCCGTCTGATTTCTGCTCACAGAGAATTACTCATTTCATTTCATTTATTTTCCACAACATATGATTTAATACAGACTGATATAAAATATACAGAAAACGGTAGAGGAAGCCTGAAAAAGCAAAATGCTTGTACTTAAAAAAGAAGAAACAAACAAAACAAAAAAGACCCAAACTTTGTTAAACTTTGTCAAAAAGTAATTCATGTGATTTCTTACAAAATGTTTACAGTGAGGTAAAGTTTACTCACCAAAAAGATTAACACGGAAATTGCAATTACTTTGAAGACCACCGTTATCAGTACAGGTACATGTCACTACATTGTTTACACCAACACTGAATGAGGTTCCTGAAATGGGGTTGCATGTTGCTACTATGGAGCCTTGTTCAGCATCACTACAGACAAAAGGGCCATACGTAGCGACAGCTGTTTGAGTCTATCCTTATCCGACGTAGTTCATTTAAAATTATGGAAGACAGTGTGTCCCCTTTGGCACTGTTAATAATCCTCCCGCATCGTCTTTGAATTGGTCGTAACTTACCTGTATCCCCTTTGTGTTTATCAGCCCACATAGTATTAGAAAATTTTAGGTGTTAAAGTATAAACGCATTAAATAGCATGGACAAATGATCGGTATCTAATATAGTACTTGACTTTTTAAGCAAACCAATCTTCTTCAAACAATTAATAGACACACAAGAGACATGTTCATGGAAAAGTAAGTCTTTGTCTATCATGACACGTAAACATTTAACTTCATCTACACATTCTATTTTCGTATTATTAATTTTAATATGTAACTCACCTCCTCTATCTATAAATCTTCGTCCCTGCCTACTTGTTAACAACATGCATTTGGTTTTGGTAACATTAAGTGCCAGTTTGTTTTTATTCGTTATTTCCGCCATATCAACAGTTAGTTTACGCTCAATATCTTTGATATTACATCCACTTACGGATAAAGTTGTTTCATCTGCTTATATGTCAACTCAACCATATCTTAGTACATTCGGAAGGTCATTTATATAAAGTGTGAATAATAATGGTCCCAAGATCGAGCCTTGTGGAACGCCAATTTTACTATCACTGTATTAAGACAGCACATTATTAATTTGTACACTTTATATCCTGTCCGACAAGTATGACGTAAACCAATGAAATGCATGAATTGAACAACCGTAGACCATGAGCGTATTTAGTAGGATGTCGTGATTCACTGTGTCGAAGGCTCTATAAGTATAATTCCAGTATATAACCTTTGTCAATATTTTCCAACCACGTATCGACCATATTTATCAAAGCTGTTTCAAGGGAATGAGCAGGTCTAAAGCCTGTCTGGTTATCACACAAAAATTTAGGCTGTTGTAGTTTAGAAACTCATACAAAGCTTTGTGAACTGCTCTTTTACTTATTTTTGACACCATGTGGAGGACATACATGGGTCTTTAGTTACAAATATCTTGTTCAACACATATTTTAAATATCGGAGTAACCTTGGCGTATTTCCATTGTTGAGAAAAAACCCTTTTTTGAATGATAGGTTAATAATTTAAGTAAGACTACTAAGAATTACAGGTAAAGCAGTTTACAGAACCTTGCACCCTATTTCAACAAGGCCTGTTGACTTACCAGGTGAAATGGATAATACTTCTTTCCTCACAAATTCCTCAGATATACGAGGTAAGAAGAACATTTGAGCTGGAACACTTGGCAACATAAAATCTGAATGTACGTGTTCATCATTATGATTTATAAAATCTAGAGCTGTCTTACCAAAATAGTCGTAAAAGGCATTGGCCATATCATTACTTGACTCAAACGTTTCTGTACCATAATTTATATTTGCCGGGAGTGATTTCTTATTTGACGGGATTAACAGTTTTAAGCAATTCCAAACGTCTTCACCATTTTTATTGTTGGGAACCTTGGTACGAAGAAAATTCTTTTTTGACCATTTAAACTCAGTGTTAACCTTATTTTTTAGTGCCTTGTAGTGTTTCCAATTTAGGGGAGTTTCGTAGTTATTGCTTTCTTATGATAAAATTCACGTTCGTCCATCGTTTTAACAAGATTCTGTAATAACCATTGAAACGGATAAATTCCGCTTTCTTTTACTGCGCTTGGAAGCATGATTTATATCTACAACTTTTACAAACTGATTGCACTAAAGTTTCCATGCATGATCAACGTTATTGCACAAAAAAAATTGAAGGTCATTTCTAAAACTATTTTTATTTAGGTTTGAAAAATTTTTATTCACAATACCATTACTGGAACTGTTGATTTGGGTTTTGGTACCAACAACAGTGGCAATTAAAAATGATCGCTGATATTTGTTACATACACCTTTGTTTCCTTATGTCTCTCTTTCGTAGTATTTAAAATAAGTTCAATTACTGTATTTGAAGTTTCTGATACCCTAATTGGTATTTCTATGATATTTTCTAATTGGTGCAAGTCTTTGACAAATCTTAAATGCCTCTCATTAACATCTCTAACACTGGGGGTCAACTTTACAATTAAAATTACCCAGTGTTACTATTTCTTTCTTTTTACATGATGCCTTCGATAGCGTTTCTGAGAAACTGTTGAAAAATAAAACGAGCGAGTTATGCGAACGAAACACTGAATATATCAGTATAGTTACAGTAGTTTTAAACTTTACTTCTACGCAGATACTTTCAACACTACCGTCCATTAAATCATCCCTGATGTTGTGTGAGAGAGAAGAGCTTACATATATCGCCACACCACCACCATGTCTATTTCTATATTTACGATAAATATGAAAACCTTTTAGTTGAACATCACAACCATCACAAAACGTTACATTTGAACAAATAATATGAAAAGGGTTCATAGCAAGCATGAACCGCAGTTGCTGTATATTTGAGGGAAGTCCTTTAATGTTACGATGGCAAATCTTAAGTCCTTTCATTGAAGTACTTGGAATAGAACCATCCATTAGTGCAATATATTTGAAAGCATTATCGCTGGATACACTTACTGGGTTTGGATTTCCTGATGAACTTTCATTTAAAACACTACAGCTAAACGCAGGCTGAACGACACTTTCATCTTGTCCAATATCCTATTGAACCATGCATTTTTTTAATTATGGCCAAAGTGATTGCAATTATAACATTTAACTTTGCGATCGAATCAACAATTTGCTTGTAAATGATTCAGCTCTCCACAGTTAAAGTAGCCTCGGTTGCTGAATGACGACTTCAAACTACAATTAGCTTGTGAATGATTCGTCCCGCCACAGTTTAGTCAGCCTTCCATTTATGGTATTGCTTTGGGGTGGTGGCGTTCATTTAATGGGTATCCATTAATCCTGGGCTGCTCTCTTACGCGAGGATAGGGTCATGATGACTGTTGTGAGACAGCCTATGGAAGAATGGAAGTCACCACGGCGCTGTAAGCTGGATTAACCTACTAGTATCTCTCCAGTTTGGTGTACCTTGTCTGCAGAAACCGATTTATCCACACACCCATTTTGAAAAGTAAACTGCTACACGTTTTCAATAAAGTGACATGACTTTTCGCTACATAATGACTTGATAATTTCTTTGTATGAGTTAACTTTTTCCATTCCCTCGTCTTATCTTGGGCACGGGCCGGAAAACGTTATGGTACAGTTGGGTGCATTCTGATGTATGTGTTCAACAAGTGGTGTCAGGTTTCTAGACACTTCATCCTGTTGGATACCCTGACTCAAATCAACCAGGGTCCCAATGTGAAGGAAAATGTTTCAAATTCCCGACAGGCTTTCTGGTGTAAGCACATTAACAGAACGGTTAAGTACGGTCTCTGTTTTATAACCTCTGAGACAAAGAACCCAAGTTTTATTTAGGGGATTTCTCTGGATATTACGTATGATGAAATCACCAGCTATGAGCGTTTCGAAATAATTGAAGGATTCACCAGGAATTCGGCCAAAAGTCTCATTCAGGGTTGGTTGTGTAGTAGGCCTATCTAGATAAGAATTGTGACTTACAGTTGTATCGATGATCACCGGAGTATTGTATGGCCGTTCACGACATCGACAAAAGAGTTGGTGAAAACGTTATTAGTTTGAGTAGCATTGTCAGTCTTTTCCTTTTCTGTTAGAACTTTTGACCTTGGTTTTAGTTCATCCACTTATCCTATGGCAGCAACAAGCCTTGCAGTTGTATTTCGCAGCAATGTAGGAAGTCTTTTACATAACGGACATAACCAGAATTTTGATCTGGCGGGAAGTCCAACGCATAAAACATGACACAAATCACAGATTACAAGTTTAGATTCCTCCTCATTGCTTGACGTTTGGCAATCAATATCACAAACAATTGGTGATTTCGTTGCTTGATTAGCAATGTTGCAGTTGACTGCTTCTATTCCCATTGTTATGAAAATTTGCTCAGGATTAGGAGCTAGCAGAAAGAGCCTAAGCTGTAAGGCTACAAACTTACGGAGGGTGTCTTGTTCGGGCTGAACAAATTCGCTAACAAACTGATAAAAATGGGACGGACTCCAAAACTGGTGATCAAAAGAAAAGCTCGATGCATTTAAACTTCCGTATACACTCAGTACCGTTCACAAGTTGACATAAAAGACATAAAATAAGACATCTATGAAATTCTTGAACTTTATATTTCTCTCTTTTACCGGCTTCCACTTCCATTACTTCCATTACAGATGCAACCGTTAGATAGGATGTGCATCCATATTCCACATTGTAAGCACAGTAACGTCTACCGAATGCTAGAATTACAGTACAGTATTCATAAAAAAAATGGGACACTCCATAGAAGAGTGACATTGCTGACCCAATTTTCTTGATGTGTTAGTCACAGTTCGGTGATTAAGTACTATTGTTATGGTACTGAAGGGAAATAAACTGAAACCCGGCAGAAAGATTCCAAGGTTGTCAGTACGCAAGATATAAGATAGGTAGAAAATCAGACATGTAGTATTTATAAGTATGTATTGATCTATAGCTACCTTTCATGCAAATGATATATGAAATATGTGAAAGTGTAACAGCAATTAAACAAGTGATCTCAGTAACGTAAGGCGCCAAATAAAGTATAAATTAACTTGGTCGGCCGTAATCGGTGCCACGCGGGTCTGGTCGTCGAGTAAGAATTTAAAGTGTGGCGCGAAGCGTTGTATCGAAGATTCGGAAGATGACTCGTGTTTTAGACTCGGAGAGATGAATAAGGCGACGTCCATTCACAGTTCAAGAATGATCACAAAGATTTCCACAGGATTAATAAAATTGTTAAGATGAGTATTAGGAAGTCGGTGTAAAGATTTGACAGAGCACCAATAGGATTAACGTTGAATGTTAAAGTGTGAAGGTACCCAAAAGTCACTGGAACAAAGTCACGGTGAATTAAGTAGAACGGGTACCGAAGCCAAATGCTTTGGAAATCCACACAATAATAGAAAGTGTATGTAAATACAGCCGGAGTCAGTCTCTAGGAATCCACGAGGAGGGAACAGAATGTGGGTATTACTAATAAAGGAACCACGATGATTAAATATAAGGTGGAATAAGCTGTGAGAGAAGATTACGATGAGAGGTGTGTAGGATTCTGCTCAAAAGGAAACCCGACTTCCGTGCTGTAGTGTATCTCGGAAAACTCTGATCCGCGATAGGTGTGGTTGTTCCTCGCGTTAGTAGCTTGGTAGCCTAAGCTTGTGACGTCATGGAACAGTCCAATGCGCATGACATGGTGTTCTTATATTTTTAACATATACTTGACTTGTTAGCATAATACAATCATGGGATAGAAATACACGAAGGATGGAATGAGCTAAATAGATAATCCCATGACACTACGGCTTTAACCGAGTCCACCTAACCCAATTCTGGTCGAATTCCGATTTCAGTAATCACCATTCCGGGCTAATTCTGAGTCCACGTTTTCCAATTCCTGGGCATTTTCAAGGATTCTCTGTATCCACTTGTACTTCTTTTTTAATCCCATACTCCCCAATATTGCAAAAGCCCTTTAGCAAAACTTACCATTGTTTTCTACCCGTCCCATTCTTACTGAGATTTTTCCAGAGGGGTCCCAGATAGCTGCTTACAGAAGAACGAAAAATTTAAAAGAATTAGTGGCGCCCTCCAAATTCAAAGTAGGTATATTCCTGCAGAGAGTGATGCCCGGTTATTTCACATGTTTTGACAATGTGATATTTGCCAAAACTGTTCCATTCAATTCTCATATATTTTACTGTACTGCCACTGGTCGCTCTTATCGTATTAAACAACCGATTTCGTGTACCTCTAAGAATATTATTTATCTCATCACTTGTAAGAAATGTAATATTGAAAACATTAGTTCTACTTCTTATGAATTTTAAAACCCGTTTTAGTTATCATAATGAGCATATGCTAATTAATAAGAAAACCTGTTGTAGCTACCCATTTTAATCAAAACTACGACGAAATGTCTGAATTTACTTTTTTCCCAATTGAACGTATCACAGACATTGTTGAAATCAATAGGAAACTCCTCACCCGTAAAATCTTTTGGACTGCTTAATTACGCAACATATCCCCATACGTCCCCAATAAAGGGAGTGAACTTACCCCTAGAAAGCGAATCCATTATGTTTGTTTGCTTTATCTTTAACTCTGATTACTAGAGCCTGTGTATATATGTCATCTGAGAATGTCGAATGAACGAAACGCCTTGATTTGAATTAAAGTGGAGCAGCAAAAGTTGTGTTCCTTGTTGTTTTTGCAGTATACTTTTCAAATATATATATATATATATGTACGGTTAGCTTTCTTAAGCACTAGTTCCTATATACAACTGAGGAAGGGCTGAGACAGCCCGAAATATTTTGTATTTCAC
>WURT03076383.1:0-13224 GCA_009936505.3 Holothuria glaberrima | reverse complement strand
ATTAGTTCCAGCAATTCACAAGCCATGTGTACAGTTGTGACACCATTAAACTGGTTGGAAATATTAGTGCAGGAATGAAAAGGAGGAATTTAAATATTTAGTTAGCGTCTAGTTCCTATACCTCTACCTACTGTTCCTAAAGCCAGATTTCTAGGATTGCTAATGCCCCCTCAGCACCCATACATCAGATTTAACTTTTCTTACCAACCATCTGTTTAAAAAATTCTTAGGTTTCACCTAAAAATTATGGACACACACAGGCATACTAAATAGTTTCAAAAAAATGTAAAAAGGAGAGTGTAAATGATAAAAGATTGTGTCTCGAAAAAAAATCAGCTTGTGGCATGGTTAAACTGGATTTAAAGATTGCAAAAATTTAAAAACATGGGTATAATAATTAGTCCAGGTCTAAGCCCTCTTCCTACTGAATGCCACCAACAGACGTAATGTATATGACATCACAGAACAGAAAGTGTGCCCCCTAGTTGAGGTAAGCATCTATCATTGCAACTTACACCGACAATTTCCCCAACAAAAGCAGACACCTGATTTGTGGACCGGTTGGATACGTGAGTAAGTCTACTACTCGTGCATGCAAAGTGTATGTAGTGTGTGCAGTGTGATTTATTTTTAACCCTCCAAAATGATATTGTGTGACATCAATGCATAAGGTCTATCGCCGGATATCTGCATAAGGTTGCTAATGACCCTCTTATCCCATCTACAAATTTACATCTTAACCTGCTTGTTTTTTTTTTATTTTTAATTTTATTTTTATTTATTTATTTATTTTTTTTTTTTTTAAGTTTTCTCTGTAGCATAATATGGCTTAGGATTTCACTTGGACTCCCATTAGATCTACCAAGGGATGAGTACTTCAAACATACTAAATTTGGTTCTCATAAATACTATAAAAAGAATGATTTATTTAATCTCAGGCCTTGAGTTTTAGACTTTCCAGGTGTGTTACAAATCACACCCCTCAGGAAATTAAGGAGTGTGGTAGGTGTGCTGTTTTAATAAACTTTAATAGATTTACCTGAGTTCCCATTCTTTATTCAGGTGTGCAACATATCACACTTTCACAGTTATTTGAAGCAAGTGATGGTGTGAGATTGCACTTGAATGCCCCAAAATTCAAGGCCTGTATTCTGCAGCTTTACCAATGCTGACACAAAGTTACAGATCAGAAACAATATCAACAATATCAATCAACCAAAGAAAGGGTAAATAAACCTTTCAAATTAACATCTGCAAAACTAAAACTGTTAAAATATACAAGTCTAAAGCAAAATAGTAGCTACCTATGCTACATGTGGATCCAGAAAAGCCAACACGACAACCACAGAAGAAGAAGTCATTAAATGGAAAGCAGGTACCACCATTGTTGCAAGGGTTGCTTCCACATGGATCTAGGACTAGTAGGTTAGAAAAAAGAAAAGTTAATGGGGTAGAGCTAAAAAGGGGTTACAGTTAATGCCGAGGGTCGAAAGGGGGAGAATCTGTGCAATACTAATAGATACTAAGGGTTAAAAGTGCTGGAAAGAGGGACCAGTTGGTGTAAATGGTCAATTTTAGTTCTCAGACATTTATTAAATATATGTTTCAAGATGAGACTCAAGAGACATGGTATTAAAAAAATTAGTATTCAGGGACAAAATGAGAGAAAATTTGGCAACATGGATAAAATTGCCACAAGATATTAGTTCAATCCATTCATAACATTAAATCAATCCATTCATTATAATCTAGTGATGTATCATAATGTGACATGAGAAAAGTAAGTAAAAATATAACTAATCTACATCATTGATATCCATGGCAACAAAGTAAGGATGTATTCCATGCCAGTGAGTGATAATTAGGAAAAGCATCCACTATTTGGAACCAAAAATATTTTCCAGACAGTAATTCCACTGTAGGGAGGTCTAACATGTGATGATGGTAGAGAATGGTAGGAAATAATATATATGTAGGAACTATGCCTACCGGTGGCACATGTTGGCCCAGCGAAACCATCAGGACACTGACAAAAAATGTTCTGTCCTCCAAGATTAAAGCAAGTTCCACCATTGAGACAAGGGTTACTGTCACATGGTGCAAAAACTTCTGTAAATGGAGGGAGGGAATGGTTGATATGAATTAGAATGGCTAAAAAAAAAAAAACATGAAACAACTGTCTTCCATAAATGCAGGGAGATGGTTAGCCTGATGAAATTTGATATGAAACATGAAGTAAGGGTAGGAGCACTGTTAAGAAAACTATATACCACTAATTTAGTCTTTCCTCCCCAAATTAAAGATGTTTTCTCTCTTGCCTTTACTATGATTTTCCTTTTGAAATTCTTGAAGTAAAAATAAGGGTTCCTATCACTTGGAACAACTTTTGAAGATTAGCAAGTGGAATGATTCATTCAGGAAACTACGGTTAATAAATGTGGGGCCAACTCTGCCAGCAAGGTATCAAGGTTAACAGACATAATGGGTATAAATGTTTACCGATGCTGGTTGTTATAAAACTAAACCATAGCCAAATAAATGCAAAACCTGCAATCTACAAATAAATTCACTTTATAGCAAGAATGTATAACTTCATTTCCCAAATAATCAGCTTAGAAGGTTACAGTATTGTATGCAAAGGGTTATTATTTAAAAAAAATATATTTTTCTCTCATTTAAAAATATTTTTTTACATTTCCCTCCCTAAAAAGAGTAACCCTAAGTAATGTGGGGTCACAAACACAGCTCCTTGTTCCATTAATAAAAATTTTCCTATTGTTTCACAAACTTTCAATTTGCTGTATAGTAACTGACTTTGTTATTGATGTAGTATTGTTAGTTGTATTCTGATGATGGTCAAGGTCAGACCAAAAATTAAAATATACTCAGGAAGTGCGAAAATGAATCTTTATACTTTATTTCTTTTTCCTTGATGTTATACTTAAGTGTCCGAACGGCTGCAACTAATCACAAATCTAAACCCTTTTAATTTTCCAAAGTCACTAATGACAAAAGTGATAGTGATTAACTTACTATTTACAACTCCTCCAACAATTTATGCTATTGATATTTTCTTTCAAGAATGATACTTTTGACTAAAATGTCTAAATTACACACTGCATTTCTCCCTAACTGAAAACTGCAGCAAATCAGTGCAGTGATATCTCAGGTGAAAGATTAATTGCATACCTATTTCGCATGTGTTTCCCGTAAAATCACTAGGACACTGACAAACAAAGTTGAAAATATCCAATGGGATGCAAGTACCTCCATTGAAACATGGTTGATTATCACAAGGATTAGAAGTCCAAATATTGAGATTAACAATAGTGCAGTTACATTTGTGCAATTTTACAATACGTGTAAAAACAAAGTGGCAATCACTAGTGTTCACATTAGAAAATGAGATCACAGAGGAAGTTTCCACTTTTGAAAACATTTTTATGCAGGATTTTTGTAAAGTTCTACAGTAATTTTCTATATTTTAGGTATTTCTGTAGTGTAAATATGGATGGTTTTGACAGCTTCAAATGTGTGGAACTTTTCACAGACAATTATTTTCTCTGAGGGACATTCAGACTTGGGTGTTGGAATCCCACAATCCCTCACTCTAGTGTGAACACTGGTGATAAATGACATGGAACTTCAAGTGTATACACTTCAAGAGGCACCAAATAAACATATAATGAAAGTTAATGTCAGACTAGTAAATGTGATTTAGTTTGTTGCAAAGGATGTACGTCAAATGGTAAACCAACGTTAAATGGGTACAAAGCTAATGTTGAATTTCTCTACCTGTTGCACATGTAGGACCAGTGAATCCTGGCTGACATACACATACAAACGTCAAACCCGCACCACGGAAACACTGACCATTATTGAGACATGGTTCTGCTTCACAAGGATCAACGGCTAAATGTGAGAAAATATTTTGACAGGATGTTGCAATATGGATATGGATGAATGAAATGGACTAAACTGGGGATCCTGCACTTTAGAAGAAGGAAATGGTATGATTTTTTTCATGACTTTTCAATGACTATTAAATTACTAAATTACAATTTCCCATGCCCTTTTCTGCTGTACAAAAATTTGGGATAACAATATGCACTGTACATGTACAGTCATTTCAAAATTTCCTCACTTCTTGATGATTTTAAGGGCAATTCTCATCATCCTGGACAGTTCCAATTTTCACAACTAAGAAACTTGTTGCTCCTCCCTTAACTGTAAAAAGCTTCTCCTTGTGGTGACACAAACCTATTTCATTACTTAAGCCAATGTCCTGGTAAGCATACAAGGCTATAATGTGTAATCCATGCACTCTCTCTCTGCATTGTGTGGAATGTGAGCTATGCTGCATCTTTTGAATTATCTTACTCTGATGTCAATCCCAACTGAGAATTTTGATACCCCCACACTAAAAATATACTTTGGGATGATGATCTCTGTCTTTAACTCATTTTTACAAAATTCCAAGAAAAATCACAATGACAGGACTAAGACTTTTTCATGCTAAAAGAGCCCTGCTGAATGTAGCAGAATCTTAAAAAGCTAGGGATGAGGAAAATAATATCTTAATGTTGATTATTAGCTTTAGCAGCAAAGTTTTGTGTTTATTAACAGATACAAGGAGAGAAGAAATATGGTCATTTTGTAAAAAATAGCAAAACAACAAAAGAGATTCAAATGGTTCTATTTGGCCTTCCAAATATGTCTGCCTTTGGTGAGCATCAGTTTGAAGAAAACAAAAGGTTCCATTTGGACAAAGTTGTGTCTCAAAGGGATTGGTGATTGACAAAGCATGCAAATGTGTATCACAGCGAGATGCACAGGACTTCTGTAGGGCAGGCTTAGCTAGTTCTCTCCTAAAGCTTTACAAATACCTATTGTAAAATGATTGATTACCTGTGGTTTAATAAAGACATGATGAAATAAAGCAGTAAAACAAAGGACAAAAATTCTTCAGTGGACCCCTTGATGGCAAAGTAACATATGCTTCACAGTGTGAGGATGTCCAATTTAATGTGCAATTTAAATGCATGTTTGCCCAAATACAGCACATAATCTCCCACAATGAAGGGCTCTCCCCCCCCCCAGCCCTCACCTCATACACCTATCTCTCCAGCTAACTATTGGTGTTACAATGTTCATGCTAGATGAAATGTGTGTGTACCAGAAACCCTGTCTGTACTAAAACATATTATACTAACACACAAAGATTTCTAAATACCATTCAAAGACGATTTCTACTACTGTTAGAATCTTAAGAAATGTATAATAATATCATAATCAGTGCTTACAATTTCATTGAATGAAACGAAATGAGATGGAACATCCTGCATACTGCAGTTACAAGATGATTATGTGTATTTACTGTGGGGGGGGGAGGTTGTCAAGTGTTGCATATATATGTACAGGGCATGTTTCTGGGGGTTTATGTAGGCCTACTTTTTGTCTAATTACTGTATATTCATACTGTTTGTTCCTGTTACTTTTTAAGTTTGTTTTAAGTGCTATCGCAGTTTGCTAAATATCCTGTGTGAAACGAATTTCCGTTATACAGACATAAACTTATCAATCAATCGGTCAATATCAATGCCACAATTTGAACCGGTAAATCCATCAGGACACTGGCAGATAAAGTTCTGTCCACCAAATGCATGTAGCCCCATTCAGGCAAGGTATGCTACCACATGGATTAATTTCTGTGAAACGATGGGTGAAATCATACATATATGAACTAAATGCTATATGCTTGAACAGAGTAAATGAAAATGCACTTCATTCGTGATTTTGAATTTTTAAGCACCAAAAGATAAAAAACACCAAATGAATAAAACCATGATTTGCACAATACCCTTTGACAGCTATATTCACTTGGTAACCTAATGCTTTCCTATCAGGAAAAAATGCATACCTATTTCACAGTCCATTCCTTCAAAGCCATCAGGACATGTACAAGTATAGGTTAGACCAGTTGCAGGGGTACATGTAGCTCCATTTTGACATGGTTGAGAATCACAGGGGTTGATGACTGGTTCAATGAAAGAGAATAACATAGGATGACAATAAGATATGATGAGGTTTAAATAATGGTTTATATACTGACTTTGAACAAGGCAGTGAAAATAAGAAAAAAGTTTATTAACAGAAATATCATTATCGTGACATGGACAACCTCTCAATGGACATTTACCAACAGAAATATTTCCCTTAAGACAACTTCCCAAAAGACAACTACCAAGTGGATAATTTCTGCCCATACAATCCCCACTCTGGAGGACTTCCACCTAAAAAATTACCACTTGTTGAAATTGTCCTGCAGGCATCTCCCCACTTATTGGAATATTTGACATTTTCCACTATGAAAATTGTCAGGGTGAGAATTATCTCGGTGAGAATTATTCTGAGGAAAGTTGTTCTGGGGAATCACCTTGAGGGGAGTTGTCATAAATGTGTGTGTCAATTTACAAATGACAATACGATAGTAGATATTAAAGATATATAATCCTTTTGAAAGAGAAAACACTCTAGAAAACCTCAAAAAGGGGGGTGAAAACTCTCTGAAAAGCGAGACAATGGCAGAAACAGATCTTGCTTGATGCAGGGCAAGATGAAGAAAGGAAGAGTGGTTCTACCACACTGCCCTCTAGCAGTGGGAGGGTGATATCCTAGGGCTAATAATTTATGCCAGCGAAACAGACATTCAAGTCATGGCCAGCCAAATTCCCACTATGATAATTCTGACAACCCCCCCCCAAACAATTCCTACTGGACAATTTCTCCCAGACAATTCCCACCCATGATTTTCACCCCTCAGACAACTTCCCCAACCATCAAATTTGGAACTGACCTGGCAGTGGTTGCTAGTTGTCCAAGCTGGGAGCTGTCTGGGGGTGAATTGTACTGGTCAGGAATTGTCTGGGGAAGGCTTGTCCTGGGAATGAACGTCAGGGTGAAATGTCCAGGTGCAAAATGTCACAGACCCATAAAAGGTCACGATTGTTACTTAGTAATGATTATGATTATATTGCAAAATGATGAAATGTGATGGCAATGTTGCCAAACAACAGTTTGGCAATTAGCAAAATTATTGATAAATTAAATATGATTTGATGAAATGTATCCTACCACTGGCACAGGTTGGTCCAGTTAAGCCAACTGGACATACACAGAGGAAGCTCTGTGTTCCAATGTCAAAGCAAGTTGCACCATTCAAACAAGGGTTACTGTCACATGGTAAAATCGCTGTGAATTGAGGGAGGATGTGATAAATATGCATAATTTAATGCAAATGATATGATGGCATGATAGGAACTGATTTACATGATGAGTGCATTGTGCAAATGATTCTACAATTTCTTATTTGATTCAGTGATATTTCACTTTTAAGAATATTATTAGGCAATATTCTTTATCTGAATTACCTGTCCCCACCAAGGTGATAAAATAGTAACCTTTGCAGTTTCTTTCCATTTGGCAGCAATAGCTGGGCACCCTATCTTGGGAGGATGCCCAGGTCCACTGTGCTATGAAAAGCTTGCCAGGAAGTTACTGCTGGTAAGCAGGGGTTACAGGTATAAATAGGAGGTAATGAGGGATGAAGTAGATTGAAGGCATTTACTGGAAGGATTATCTCTAGGGAATTTGACTGGGATTTAGGATGTACTGTACTTTAGGATTCAGTTCCTATTGATATTTGCCCCTTAGAGAGGGGGAAATATATTATAACTTATAAAATGTTAGACATATCAACTAGTAAATTTGCTTGATTTCACCAACATGTTCATAAGAATGCACAATGTGTAAAGCCCATAGAATAAAATTCTCAAAAAATTTAGAATTATAAAGACATGAATGTTTAAACCACCAAGAAAGACTATGAATATCAACAAAAGCCTAAAACAAGTTTGAATGTTTCACATGATGAGGAAAAATGAACCAAAAACAAGAGTTGGACAAACTGATATACACATTACAGAACAACAAAAAGAAACTCCAGCTTTGGTTTTCCAGATCAACAAGTTGCTGAAATGGCACAATGTGCCACTGTCACCCAATTCATTTTCCAAGGTAAATTCTAGACCATCAACTACGACAACAAATTAAAAAAAGAAAACGGAGACATGTTTCAAATGATGAAGAAACAAACAGACCCTTGCACAAACAATGGACAGACAGACTGACAAACACATCACCTCCCATACCATAACACCACAAAGACTGAAGACAAGCATTGATTCAACAGTCATCTAGAATGTATAAACACATTTAGCCTACCAATATCACAGATTTGTCCAGTGAAACCGTTAGCACACTGACAGACAAAGTTTTCTCCCAGATCAAAGCAAGTTGCACCGTTTCGACAAGGGCCGCTATCGCATGGATTAATGTCTGTAGATTGATATGAAAATGTTTCTAAAACAACAGGTACCGAAATAATGAAATATGGCATGATTCAGTGATGTGACAATGATTGTGTAGGTTAATAACATTTTGGCAAAAAAAGGAGGGTAGATTAAATTATGCCCTGCTGTGAGCAAAGCTTATACCAAAACCTCAAAAGTAGTCAAAAAGATTAATCTGAACATTTTGCAATGTAAAACTATTCTCAAAATTGGAGAAACAAACTACATCTTCCTACGATAACTCTTACCCCGCCTCACATTTTCACCTACTGTTATGCCTTTCCTTCTCACTGAAAGTAATTTTGAAGATTTTCCCTACAGCTTAGTTTTTAAGACGTATTACAAAGTTTGAAGTATACCAATTGTTGCTACTCCAGAGTGGAACGCACTTGAAATATTTGCTTAAGAGAATTCACAACATAGTTACTGTATCCATTATTGCTTTCAATACATGTGAAAAAAAAGAATAGTGCTCCTATATTTTGTTGTTAACTTAGATGTTACTTCCATGGGATGAAGAGAATTACAAATGAATGTTGAGATTTTTTGTCTGATCTTTTACAAACTAAAGCCAATAATATTGAATCAACATTTTTTACAAAATTTCTTGTAACTCACACAGAGATTTTAATGTTAGCAATGAGATAAGGCATAGGCATGGGTTAGTTTAATGAAGTGGTTACCTATTTGACAGTCAGTTCCTTCAAAGCCATCACGACAAAGACACATGTAGCTAACACCAGGTCCTGGAATACACGTTGCTCCGTTCTGACATGGCAGAGCATCACAGGGATTGATAACTGTTGTTACAATGGTTGATATTGAAAAGGGATTTTAATTGTGGAAGGAATGAATAATGAACAGATGAAAAATAAAATTACGTAAAAAAAAATTCACACCAAGATGTAGTTGACAATGCATGGTTTTAGGGGTTACAAAACTACCATCAACTACCAAATATGGATTAATTATTTGTTCTGTTGACAACAGAAATGGGATGCAAATTACCCCAAGTGTGTTCAAACCTCCCCCCCCTTTTAACTTTCCTCCCAATTATAAGATAGATTTGAGGACCTCTCAATCATAAACAGAAAATCTTTCAGTTAATTTCCCATTTTTTTTGTTTCAGTATAAATTCATACTTCTTTTACAATTTTATCCTACAAGGTCAATTTTCTTATTTCACAATTGCAGTTATTTTGAGAACATCATAGTAAGTGTAATAGGACCAATTTTTGTGCACATGTCTTATGTGATTCTGAATTGTAGTTCAAAGAAATTCTCCAAAAGGCAATATTTCATTGAACAGCAGTTAAAGCCAAGCATATTTTTCCATGCCATATTCTCATTGCCAAATTTGTCAGCAAAGATTAAGCTTCTTGCGGCCTCAAAAACTGAACATCTAAACTTAAAAGTTATTCTTATATTTCTTCTGCAATAAAATTGTTTCAAGTTTCACAAACAAAAAAGTGGCTACCTATTTCACAGTCCGTTCCTTCAAAGCCTTCAGGACATGTACAAGTGTAGGTAAGACCAGTTCCAGGGGTACATGTAGCTCCATTTTGACATGGTTGAGCATCACAGGGGTTGATGACTGGTTCATTTTAAGGGAATAAGATATGATGAGAATAAGACATCATGAAGTTTAAATATTTGTTATACTGATTCTGAATAAGGCAGTGAAAATAAAAAAAAAGTTTATTGATGTCGACCTCTCACTGGACATCTTCCAATGAAAAAATTTCCCTCAAGATAGCTTCACTCAGGACAACTTCCAAGTGGATATTTCCACCCAAATAATGCCAGCTCTGTATTATCACATGCAGAAAACTCCCCACCTTCCTGAAAATTTGAAATTTTCAACCATGAGAATTATCAGGGTGGGAATTGTCTGGGTGAGAATTATACAGAGAAAAGTTGTTCAGGGGAACAACTCTGAGGGAAGTTGTTCTGGGGAATCACCTTGAGGAAGCTGTCCATGCATATATGCATGTGTCAATTTATAGATGGCAATATGTTAATAGATAGTTAAGTTGTGACCTCCCCCCTGGACAATTCCCACCTGGACAATTCCCCCAGAGCAATTTCCCCCAGACAATTCCCACCCCAACCCTCTGGTTATGCACACAAAAAGTGCTTTACAATTTTGCATTTGTGTAGCAGTTTTACCCGGTTGTATACCAAATTGCAATGCGATACCAGATAAATTATTCCCTGCAGGAGCCATAAAATTTCATGTTTGTTACTGATGATTATGAATGTGATATTTATGAATCTAGTTCTAGTTTGAGAAAACACAGAGAAACTCTGCTGGGTGGTACTCCTGAGATGACATTTTCAGGGAAATATTACAAAATGATGAATTATGACTCAGATGTTGCCAAACAACAGTTTGGCAATTAGCAAAATTATTGATAAATTAAATATGATTTGATGAAATGTTAGCCTACCGCTGGCACAGGTTGGTCCAGTTAAGCCAACTGGACAGACACAGACAAAGCTCTGTGTTCCAATGTCAAAGCAAGTTGCGCGATTCAAACAAGGGTTACTGTCACATGGTAAAATTGCTGTGAATTGACAATGTGATGAAAATGTATAATAAATGCAAATGATATGATGGCATGGTGGGCAAGTGATTTATATGATGAATGCATAGTGCTAATGATACAAGAATTTCTAATTTGACTCAATGATATTTCATTTCTAGGAATATGATTAGGTTATATGCTTTATCTCAATTACCTGTCCCCACCAAGGTGATAAAATAGTAACCTTTGCAGTTTCTCTCCATTTGGCAGGCGGCAGCAGTAGCTAAGCGCCCTCTCTTGGGAGGACGTCCAGGTCCACTGTGCTATGAAAAGCTTGCCAGGAACTTACTGCCGGTATATAGGGATTACAGTTGTAAATAGAAGGTAATGAGGGGCGAAGTGGATTGAAGGCATTTACTGGAGGGATTATCTCGAGGTAATTTGACCAGCACACAGAATGCACTGTACCTTATAATTCAGTTCTTATCGATATATTTGCCCCTTAAGAGAAGAGAATAACGCTCAGAGAATAAATTTTTAAAAAGAAAAACTGGAATAACAAAGTTTCAGAATGGCTGTGTCACATACTTTCAAGATGACACTTTTTCATCATATGCTTTAGCTAACAAAATGTTAGAAATGTAAATAAGGTGAAATGTTAGCATACCAGTGTCACAAGTTGATCCAGTGAAACCAGGAGGACACTGACAGAGGACATTCTGTCCCCCAAGTGGGAAGCATGTTGCACCATTGAAACAAGGGTTACTGCTGCATGGATCTATTTCTGTGAAATAATTGGGGAATAATTCTCACATATGGAAGTCTCAAATATGGATCTAGCTAATGGGTGTGACAACAACCAACCATTTTAACTACATGTAAATCTTAAAAAGTAATTTTAATACTAAATCAATGAAAAGCTTAAAGGGTGAATCTCATCATCCCAGACAGTTCCAATTCTCCCAACTATGCAATTTGTAGCTCCTCCCATAACTGTGTAAATCAGTTCCTTATGCAGACACAAACCTATTTTATTGCTTAAGGTCATGACCTGGTGAGCATACAAGGCTATAATGTGTAATCCATGCTCTTTCTCTCTGCATTTTGTGGAATGTGAGCTACTTAGCACTTTTGAATTTTCAAACTTTGCTGTCAATCAAAGAGCAGTAACCAACTGAGAATTCTGATACTCCCCCACACTAAAAATATACTTTTGGATGATTAGTGTCTGTCTTTTAATAGAATAACTACAATAAAACCTTGTTTCAAAATTCTAAAGATGATGCCATGTCCAAAATAACACACAACTGGTGAGTGATTCTTTAACATGATCAAAGACTGCATATTTATACTAACTTTTCACTAAATTAATTATAATTGAAAGAAAAGTCAGCATACCAGATTCACACAATTGTCCATTGAAGCCTGTTGGACACTGACAGAAGATGTTCTGTCCTCCAATATTGAAGCAAGTAGCTCCATTGAGACATGGGTTACTGTCACATGGATTAACCTCTGTGAAATGACAGTGGAGTGTTTAAATGATTATGAAAGATTTCTCATAACTGGTGCAAATGATTCAGTGCAAGTATAATGCAGTGTAGTCTCAGTAGTAGACTTTTATGATTGCAATGCATGTTGGGAACTGGGAGTATCATAACAGTTCGTGCCATACTATTAAATGGAGTGCCTACTACCTTAGCGTTAGCACTACTACTGTATTATTTACTCCCAGTTCCCATGTTCCTTTTAAATGCGTAACATACATAATCATTAATGTCTGCTATACATGAAATGAATTGTGGGCCATTTAAACTTGCAGGAAGTCATACGGGAAGGAGTCAACACTGCATGCAGATATCATGTGATCTGACAAAGTTCATTAAGGTCAAATGAAACTAATCTATGACCTGGCTGTTTAATCCCAAACCCATCCATCCCAGAAAAAGTCATGAAATAAATCCCTGTCCAGCTAAATGTTACACATAATACAACAAAAGCAAATGACAGTTTTTCTTGATAACATTTTACCCATTACAAAGCATTCAAATACAAGCTAACTATAGCAGATTAGTATAAATAAATATAAAGCAATGTATATACGCTAAGGACATTTCTAGCCTTCAAAACCTAAGCCAGCAAATACCAATACATGTTTCAACAAAAAAGTGAAAATTACAAGAATGTACCGTTTTTCACAAGACAAAGAAACAAACAAACAAAATCTTTTATAAATATCACACAAAGACTGAAAAACACATCACAAAACAACATAAGTATTCAGC
>WURT03076372.1:0-13224 GCA_009936505.3 Holothuria glaberrima | reverse complement strand
AAAATAAAAGTTTTATCAAAAATATAGCACAAAAAAATGGGCCAAACCAAAATTTACCTGACTATTAGTCAAAACCTCTTCTGGCTTGCAGAAATGACTTCCGGACCGAAAAAAATAGTTTTTTCAGTCCGACATGATTGATTTGTATGTCGGACCAAAAAAACAAGACCCAGACCGAAACAGCTAGTTGTATTTGTCCTACCCAGACCGAAACAGCTAGTTGTATTTGTCCTAGGAACAAAAAACCTAGTTTTTTCGGTCCAGTCAGACATAGGACAAAAAAAATGCCACACCGCACACAAAAGTAGTAGCTTCATTTGGTAATGTCTCAAGAACTACACATCAGAACTGAATAAAAGTTTCAAAAGAAGGCTTACATTTAATTCTTCTTTTACATATCATAAATAATTTTCTGCTTGCACCCTTTCCTTAACTTTTGAGTTTCATGACCAAAGCATCCACATCACAACCATACAGTAGCAATGACATCATGATCCAAGCCACTGCAATGTGGCTTAGCAACTAAAAACTTAAAATTAATAGGATTCCACTGAGCCATCTGAGCCTGAATTTGGACTCTTCATTTGAGAGTTCAAACTAGATTGTAAGACCATAGCTTACTCTTTGATGAAGCCCACCATCATTTGACCAAGGAGAGAATGGCGTCCTCAACATACTAATTATACCTATGGCATCCCCAATCCTGGACTCCATAGAAGAGGACACTCAATACTGATATTTATACAAACTCTGAGAACTGTCAAGGCCACGAGTTACCTCTCCAAAAAAACTGTCATCAAAACTAGTCTTCACACTTTCAAATCTACTATTCCCTATAAAACTTTGATACCTCTAATTTAAAATTAAAATTGTACAAGTATTTTTATTCAAGACTGAGATTCTTTCTTTTTCACAGAATGGATCAATTTTGATATATATTTACTTTGCACTCTAGTGTGCTTCAAACCTAGACTTAAATGTTTTAAGCAATAGAAATATTACAGCTAGTACTAAACTCAGTCATGCACATCCTGAAAACATCTTTTGTAAATTTGTTTTTGCTTACATAGTATAAGGATACTTCAACACGCAGTTAAAAGAAATTTATGACAAAGATACATATAACCATATGATAAGATGCATACAAGTCTTTACAAGATCTATGCAGATACCTCACTCATGCAATGTATATTACAGTGGATGCCAAAGGCCTTCATATCAATATTTTAAACACATGCCTCAAGACACTATTCAGAAATGCATCTTACAGTGCAAATTCAAGGCAAATTGACATAATGTCTTAAAAATATATCCACAAAGTACCATCATCTCACTGCAGCAAATGAATTCATACCTATTTTGGGGACTTCAAATGGTGTTTGACTGAGGGAGTTCTTCAGGTCACCAAGAGCTGAAAATGGGAGTAGATCCTAGGAAAAGAAGTACAGCAAGTGAGGGCAGTATAACAAAACAAGGGAAGACATATTAATGATGGTACCTTGCCTACCGCATACATATATCACCGTGAGAATTAACATTTTCTGATCACATTAAACATCACAAATAGCAACACTTCCTAAAGTAAAAATATATTTGAACTGTTGACAAAGAAAACCAGTTTTTAACAAGGGGAAATACCATTGGGACCAAAGAGGAAAAGAATGGGAGTAAAGATGAAAAACATGTATGAAAAATTCTACATTATAGGCTAGAAGAAGACTTCCTTCCTTCATACGGTGTATAGATAAACCTTTTCCCTTAAGACACATTAGACAAGTCTGTATAAATTTCTGACTGGAAGTCTGAAGGCAGATATGATTTCAACATAAGACAAACACTTTAACACCTTCAATATGCTTCAAAATCTAGCTGAAATGAATCACAGATAGGGTAAGCAAAGGATATATATTTGCCTAATTTTTACTTTGGGGGAAATATTGTGTGAAAAAAAACCTACATTAGGGGGAAATTGTACATACGGGGAAAAAATCATTTCACCTTAACATTTTCACACACTTTTTATATGGGAAGACGTAAACGTATGGTAACGTCCTTTCAACAACACAATCTATACACAATTACTTCAATGTCTATGAATTCATGGACACGTATATGTTAACACGTATGGATGGTGGGCCATTGAAATAGCGTTGATTATGTCTCAAACACCACAGCGGGAAATATATGCTTGTGTATTTGGTTGTTTCAATTTCCCCTTAATGAAACCGTGGTATCGTGATTTCCCCCAAAGTTACAAATAAGTGTTTCATATATATATATATATATAAACAACGCTAGGGGAAATCCATATATTGCGGTTTCGTTAAGGCCAAAAAAAAACAATAAAATACATAAGCAAATATTTCCTCTTTTGGAAACCAGATATACATCAACGTTTTTTCAATGGCCCACCATCCGTACGTGTTAACAGATACGTGTACATAATTTGGTCAACACTGAAGTAATTGCATATAGATCGTGTGGTGAAACTGACATTACCATGAGTTTACGTATTCCTACACAAAAAGCGTGTAGTTTCGCAAAGCCGACCTGATTTTTTCCCCTTTTAGGCAGGTTTTTTCATGCAATATTTCCCCTTAATCCCAAATAAGCAAAACATATAACGCTGAATCAACCCACAGGGGGAAATCGGTACACTGCCAAAACTTTAAGGCAAAAATAATACAATAAAATACATAAGCATATATTTCCTCTTTGCGTTTTGAGATATACATACACGTTATTTCAATGGCTCCTCAGCCGTACGTGTTAACGGATACGTGAATGTAATTTCTCATACATTGAAGTAATTGAATGTTCATTAAGTACTGAGTAGGAATTTACCATAGCATTACCTTTTTCCATTGAAACAGTGTGTAAAAATGTTAAGGCAAAACTGTTTTTTCGCCCTATGGTGTGTTTTTCAGACCATATTTCGCCCTAATCCGCAATTAGCAAAATATATATATATACATATATATTCACATTCACCAAGCTCAACCAAGGTACTTACTTTTAGAGGATGCGATGTTGCTAACACCTTTGTGTCAATCATTTTGTTAAAGACACAGTGTGTCATGGCTTTAAAGTCATCCAGGGTCTGTAATAGGAAATATGCCATGAATAACAAAGACACAGTTAAGGTATATTTCTGTTGAACTGAAATTAATGACCAAAAGAAAAGACTACACAGTGACAGTTCTTTTTGTACAAGCAGTTTCCCTTTTATATCGATCTACAAATAATAAAAGTTGTTCATAACAATGAAGCAATTTAAATTGAAAATTATGACACTTCATTCCTTCACCACTTTCTGGTTTCAAATCTGGCACACATTTAACACAAGAATTATTCAGCTTTTTTTTCTTTTAATTTTTCTATGTGATGTTAAGTAAAAAACTATGGCAAAGTAGGACTTACCAAGAGAAAATTAGGAGAGGAGGGAGATCCAAAAAGTACGAGAAAGAAGAATATTTAGGCATCACTTGAAAGCCTAAAGTTTTATAGACTTTTTTTAGCCCAGGGAACCATTTCCCACCCTGTGAAAAAATTTACAGATCACCCTACTGTACTTTAGGGTTGCACATAGTCCAAGTGTTTGACACATCATCCTTACTTAATGAATGCTAAAAATTTGCCCATTAATGTAATGTTGCAAGGGGTTGTCTGGTTCTGTTTCATTAAGAATGAATCAGCAAGAGAGTGACCCCCCCGGTCGGTCTCATGTAATGACCACTGATGGCATCCTTTGGAGGTACCTTCTTTGTAATTTGCATATTAAATAAGGCTAGTATATGGACAGGCTGATAAAGCTACACCCAATCTGTACCATACAAGGCAATCTAGAGTACGTGAAAAAGAGTTGCATGACATGGAGAACCAAATGTAACCAGAATGCAAGAAAGCTGCACTCAGGTTTTGATGACTTCTACAACTCAAAGGGATTTGCCAGAAACAAAATTCAATCAGCTCAAAAAGTGTAGAAAATTTTTCTCTTTTAGGAGGTGAAAATTGCTTCTCAATAGCTTGTAGCATTTGGGAGATACTAATTTTCAAAGACATGTATGTAATTTTTTTCAAGATGAAGTGCATTATGGGAAATCTGTGATGTCAAGGCAGCACATTAATTTGACATAGATTTGAATTTCTTTGTGATATTATGCCACTGTTGGGAATAAGTTGCAACTTTATTTGTTATGCCCTACGTATGGTGTAGATTTGTGCTTAATCTATATAGAAATATATTTAAAACAATTCCATCTGTATCAAATTTCAACAGTATCAAATTTCAAGGACAAACAAGACATTCAATTATAAAGAAAAGCAAAAGGAATCTGAGGCAGTGTGCCCACTTTACATAACATTTTGTGACCTTGATCAGAACTGGAGGTATTTTTTACAAAAATATGTGCTATTTGATATCAGATATCTAGTGTTAGGAAAAGAGTATTGCTACGGGGTTTGGAGGGCATGGACTGGAATTTTTTTCTCTTTCACATGAGACCTTTGTAAAAAGCCACTGGAAAATACCTTTTAAGGCATATTCCAATGGCATTTGACAAAGATCCTTAATGAAAAAGAAAAAAAATCCAATTTTCTATCTCAAGATATCTCATTTTAAACATTAAATTGTTTTTGTAAAAAAAAAATACCTCCAGTTCTCATAAAGGTTACAGAATGCAATGTTAAGTGGGCACAGTGCCTGAGTTGCCTCTTGTTTTCCTTTAAAATGCAATGTTCTGTTTGTCTTTGAAATTTGATACTGCTGGGATGTTTCAATATCTTTCCATGTAGGTATAGCATATAATGACACCATGTGTAGAGAATGGTAAACAAGGATGTTAAATATTCCCTACAGTGGTGTCAATATCCTAAAAAAATACTATGTCTAACCAATGTGCTGAAATGACATCACAGATTTCCCACAGTGCACTGTATCTCTAAAAAAAAATAGCATTCCTTGAAAAATTAGTCTTCCAATACAACATGGTACTGAGATGCATTTTTTGACCGCTAAAAGAGAAAATTTTCTTCATTTTATGAAGTCATTGAATTTAGTCTCTGGCAAACCCCTTTAAGCTGTTTACACACAAAAGTATCTGTAATATATGTCCTCCGCCAAAATTTTCATGAAAATTACACAATGTAAGGGTAAGACAGATGTCTCTTCTGCAAAATACTGACTTCTACCAATGAGGGTTCTTGTGTTAAATATGATTCATCCATGCTTGACTTGCATCACATTTGAATTAGTTTTTAGAGTTTCACCTCTGATGAGCCCAACATGAAATTTGCCCTCTACCAATAGGCTCATCCACATATTGACTATTAAAACTATCCAAGCTCTCTATACTACAATACGGTATGTTTACAATGTTGTCAGAGTTTGACGTCGATGATCTTTGACCTCCACCAAAACCATACATTTTCTGTACTTCATGTAACACATCTCCATACCTTGTACAAAGAGTATCCAATCATCCAATCTTGACATATCATACAAACAAACTAATATTCTGCCTTCCCCACATGAAAATAACAGTATCATGAGAGAAATGACTGCATTGTGTGTGCTACTGTTATCCCCTAATTATGGTTTGGTATGGTAATGTACCTACAGAATGTATCTGGATAATGTTGAGAAGGATACATGGTGGGTTAAGAAATTATTAACTGAATCTAACGTATTTTTTTCTGAAATTACAACATTACCTCACAGACAAGAGGTAATCCCCCGTACTTATGTTATAAAACTGCATCAACTTACTTATGTAAGTGAAAGCACTGGTGAAACTACAACTCTGTACAAGGAAATAATGACAAAACTGCCATTTATATACAGGAAAAAGACAAAAACTACATTTCTATGCAGAGCAAGACAGCTTGCAGAAGAGTCAAATGACTAACAAGTCACAAAATTTGTCATGTGAAATACCCACTCACCTCTGGAAGGGGTCCACTAAACTGATGTAGGGTATGCATCACATCCAACATCATATTATGACCAACAATAGTCCTCTTAGAGGCTGACAGCATTTGAATAACTTTAGCAAATCCAGCTGCCTCATCAACTTCATCCTGTAAAAGAGGGGGTAAAATCATCAACTAGGCTATTTGCTGGCAACTTTATTTTAATCTATTACTACCAAGAATTGACACTTTTTTGGGGGGGATTCCTTACTCTTATAGAAATAATAAATCTATTGCCAAGGATATACTTGAAACTGGTCACAATTCAGTCTCCTACTTTCGAAGCATTCACTAAAAGGACACCAAATCTACCCTCTCAGCAGAGTACTGTATCTGTTCTCAACTAAACAAGAGGTAGCAGCAACATTTTTGGTTCCTACTCAGTACTAAAAGAACTTGCAAGCAACTTCATGCTATGATAAAATTTAAATGATGATTTTGTACTCAGGGTTGATTCCACTAGCAAACTACTGCACAGTAGTTCAATAACACCTAGGTACAACCTACCTCATGCATTTGGTAAGCAAAGCAGTGACTTAGCCAGCTCATATTTGTGTGACTGTTGCATTAACAAAACAGAAAGTTGCACAAAAAATTTTCGGTAAGCAATTTCTGAACAGCTTTGGATTTTAAAGTAATCAATTTGTTCAAGAATTAATCTTCATAAATTCTGCACTTCTACCCAATTGCAGTATGCAAAATTGTCCCATTCCCATTCATAGATTTAAAATTAAGCTAATTTTTGGTAAATACACCATTTGCAAAATTCCAATTTTTACAACAACCCCCTTCTCCCAACCACATCTTCAAGGCTACCATTTAGAAAGTAGCACTAAAAAATTGATCTGACTAAAATCACTGAGCCAGAGGGCAAAGCAAATCATTATGTTGGTGCAAGAAGTGTATTTGAATGACAACTGACTTTAACTTACAAAGTTATACAGTACATACTACATGGTTGCAAAACTATATTCAATTGCAACAAATGCTGCTTTCTGAACATAAGAAAAAAACTTCTGTGCTAATTGAAAGAAAAATGGATAGCATACACACCAATGCTGTCTGGAGCTTAAGCTGGTCTATTTTCTTCTTTTCTTCCTCAGATGCTCGGCTCACACAAATGTACTTAAGTCGCTGTGACAAGAAATAAACACTGGTGTTTAAATCACTACTTAACAGTGTTGTTGGCATGAACTGCTCAAATGGACTTGAGTCAGAAACTAATTTAATGATTTGTCTCTTGACTTAGGGAAAAATGACTTTAGCCTTAGAAGAAAAATGATTTTACACTTGACTGAATTTGAAAAAAAAAGAAATTCAACTGGGACTTGAAAAACAATGAATTGGTTACTACATGGAAATACTTGGTAGTACTAATACATGGTTACTACTAGGCTCAAACATCATCACCATGTCACACTACCAAGCACATACCCTAATCATGAACCTGTACTTGTTTGCAGTGATCAGTTTCATAGTTTTTGCAACACATAAATACAAAAATAGTTTATACCCACAGATCGTGTGCTCCCTTCTTTTCCATTCAACTGCCAGCACCTCATTTTACCCCAATTCTCAAGTATCTCAACATATTCAATGGTGAATCACTTTCAAGCTTTGCAAAGGGACCATCACCTCCCACCAATATTACCTGGTATGATTTCCACTTGATGTAGTACATATTTAATTATATTAATCTGTAACAGTTACCTACAGCAACTAAATATTCTTAATAAATAAGTGACAGTTGCAAGGAGGAAGAAATGAACCATAAAAATAGATAAGCATATCTACACTGCAAAATTTACAATGAATGCTGCCACCATGTGGCAGTCACCTTCAACTTGTATTCATTCAGATAGGCTGCATGTATAACTTCATGCTTCCCTTCTTAAGTGCCATCTAACACTGAAATCTGACAAAAGAGAATGTTGTCTGAAGTTTGAGGTATATCCCAAGAGGAATGGAGATAATATGTTCTTAACCGCTACTTGTAAGCTGTGCTGAACAAAGATCAGAGACTGATAAAGATGCTTTTTTTTAAAATGAAGCCCCCTGTGACATCAATAAAGCCATATAAATAGTTCTGCTTGAATAGCTTTGCTGAACACTTCTCTCCAAACTTCAAGAGATTACAGGTGGGACATCTAATAAACCTGTTGCTATGGGGTACTCTTCTCCTATCCAAAAGCTCGCATTCACACGAGCTTGCAGAAAAATGAAGCTTACTTTTACTCTGTATAGCATTCCTGATGTTATGAACCCAAAGTAACTACTGTTTTCTGACCAGAAGTTGTGTCTGTTACATCTTAAATTTGATTTGTACAGCAAGTAAAAACAATAAAAAAAAAAAACTACAAATAACTTGACTGAGAAAAGTGTTCAAACACCCTTACACTGTTCTCCACAGGAAGGGAGTCAAGATGAACCCCTTTTGGATATCTGAAATGAGAAGAAACACAAGAAGCAAAAAGGCTTTGTGATTCACTATTATTTTATTTAATACTGTGGCTCCAACTTGGTGGTTTCATTTTAAAGCTAATGCGCTAAAATTGAGGTATAGAAAGAAACAAATCTTTGGGCAGAGATCAGGGAGATTGATATTACAATTTACATGTAAATAAATCAGCTTTGTGCTTTCCATTATATGCCTTGAATGCCGGATGTGAGATACAAACATGTTTCACACTTCACAAAAACTGTTTACATGCTTTTCACAGTTCATAAAAGGCAACAGAGATGATGCACTCAATATGGGATACCTACATGCCAAGTGTGAGATTCATACAGGAATTCTTCCTTAAGATATCAAGGTCACACACTTACCACAGTTCAACATTCAATGAACTAGCATGACAATTGCCCTCCACCAAATATTTAAGAGATCTTGTACTCAATATAGGGCACCCACATGTCATTAATGAAATTCATACATGTCCCATGTCTTGCAAAAGTAAGTTTTACAAGATTTTCTTCTGTTTGACCTCAGATGTCCGCCTCCAACAAAGACAACAGAGATCATTTACTCAATATAAACCATCCACATGCCAAGTATGAGATCTATCACTTTTATCCATCTTGAAAAATCTTTAGCAGCAGTTTACAAGAATTCTCCCTTTGACATATGGTGACCCCAAATAACCTTTGACCTCCATCACAAACAAGGAGGATCATTTACTCAGTAACAGGTATCTATATGTTAAGTATGAAATCTCTCAAAGATACTCTTATGGAAATGTTTTTTAAGTAAAGTGTCACATACAAAACATTACTATCACATAGCTAATACTCTGCCTTCTAGCAGGGAGTCAAAAACCTCCACAAAGTTAAACGAAAGAAGTATAGTAGAGTGCAGTAAACTTTACATCTAGAATTGCAACAATATCTTACATTTGTTTGTGTATTAGTTTGATGCCCACAGCCAACAAAAATGTGTGTATAAATTTAAACGGTAAAGAGTTTTAAAATTGCAAAGGAAAGAACATGAATATCTCTTTACTGGCAGAAAATAAGGTTACAAAATAGATGCTTTAATGCACGTCTACCTGGTACCAAAAAAGGATCAAAATTTGGTCAACTTACTTGGCATAGACAGTCTGGTAAATCAATTTTCTCTTGAATCTTCAAAAGAAAAATATAAAAACAGGAGTAAGTACCTTTAAATCACAAACTAAAAGATATGCTCATTGAAAAAGTACCTTATATTACACAAGATGATGTTGTAATGCAAGTTGGATGGGGGGAGGGGGGGGGGAGTTGGGTGTGGGGATTTGAAATACAACATGATACAGTTGACAAAGACACAGAACTTTGTATTTTGGTAACAGCCTGAATGTATATCCTGGGATGTACCTATCCCTACATCATCCAATTATGAAATGAGTTTTCATAACATTTGAGATTTTTGCCTTGTACCCAGGTTATTCATGTTTACAAAGATATGAAACAAAAGCAAGGACATTCTGATTCATTTGCATTCTGAAATCATACATGCTAGCATTCACATATGCCCTACAACATGGAGCTCCAATTATGACACAACAACGGAAGTACCATAATTCAATTTTATTTTCAGGTAAAATAAACATTTTTCTGCCGTTTAACAAAGCAAAGAAAAATCACTTTGACTGAATTACCCATTACATGGCTCCAAGGAAAGATGAGGTTGCTCATCATCTTGTAGAAACTTTTCAACATCTTTACTGTGAAAGGAAAAACTCAAGAAATTTATAAGCAGTACAAGATGATTCAAACTTCCACCATTCCTTGATTTACACTTAGCATCATGAATATCCTCTTCACCCTACTTCTTTACAGCAATAAAGGAACTTTTAGAAATTATATCCTTAACCTTACTATGCACTTCACTAATTTACAAAATATGTTTGAAATGAGTAATAGCTCACCAGACCCCCTCAAGAAACTCTTTCTCTTCCTCAGGGACATCCATGAGGGCCTTGTTGGTAGGAGGTGAGACAAACTTTGGACTCTTCTCTGTTGTAGAAGCAATGTTGGCCAGTTCTGTCTGAGAATGTCTCTCTAAAACCAAGTCCTTCAGTCTCTCCTGATCAAGACTGGTAAGGAATGGGATACCTGGTGGAATCAGAGAAAGTAAGTAACCAACATGACAAACAAAACGCCATTCACTATGAAGCCAAAAGTAATTTTCTCATACCTCAGGTGCTGGCTGTAAAATACACACATACCATTGATCAGTTTGCAAACTTTGTCTACTTACAAGTGACCTCTTAGGTCCACCTGTCAATCCTAGTTCTAAAGTATTCAAACACAACGAACAGATTGTTTGAAGATAGGTTTAGAAAGCAACGTTTTCTTTCTCATATTACAAATTATTTGATAGAAGGAAAAAGCCTATTCTAATAGATACTTTCTTGTGAAACTATGCAACTATAACCTAAATTGTCCATGAGAGAGCTTACCATCACGAAAGACTTTGTTGAAATCAAAGTTATGTGAGGCCAGAAAGTCTATGCTGGAACTCTAGGTTAGAAAAATAAATTTCAAAACATTTATGTACTGTAAATGGCAACTATAAATGCAAGCAAGAAATAAAAAAAAAAAAAAACTGCCAATGTCATCTTAAAATAGTCCCAATATTTAAAACACTGCTAATGTCATCTTAAAAGAGTCCCAATATTTAAGATACCATACTGTATTTTTGACTGATTCTGAAGGGAAGCGGGTACTAGTTAACAACAATCGAGGTTACTACATGGAAGGATATTAACAGTAAGTATGGCAATACAACTGGTAATTTACCCTATCCCTAGTTCAGTTAGATCCTTCTTAAAGTCACAAAGGTGCAATGAAACTAACCTCTGCTCTGCACTGTGCATTTTAAAAGTGTTTTGTAACAGCTCCTTCAATTTGACCTTTGACAGTACTGTATACTTGTAATTATTTTCAATTCAATTCAATTTTAATGACATTTATTTGAGTCCTTTTTTAATCAATATACAGTGTACATTTTCGTTCAAAGTAAATAGACTGGGGGGCAACTTAAAGAAAGCAACAGCTGCTTGTGGGGTTGAGTTGCCCCTTAACAAAAGCAAAATAAATACACAATTACTCAGTAGAAAAGATTAGAAGATTCAGAAAGAAATAGAATAACCAATGTTAAACAAAAACAATGACATTTAGATGGAAATAACATAATCATGCCTTACTTTGCATTCAAATTATTTATTATGCTTAATAAAATTATATATTATTGTCAATGCTTGCTGATAAATTCACAATGATATAGTAACAGTAGAAAGTCTGAACATATGACCAGGGACAGATACAAGGGGGGGGGGGTCTGAGATACCACACATGAAAACAAATAACAATGCTACCCATTTTATGCAGTGGTCACTGGTTCCATACAATAGGTCGCCATTTTGGGAAATGAAAAATACTGTAGTGTATGGGTACAGTAAAAAATGTCAAAAATGCATCCATGTTCCCTTCCAACAATATGAAAAATGCATTAGTATACAAATAATGATTGTTTACGAGTGCGATAGTATGAATAATTTCATGAGTTGAAAGATTCAATGATCTATTCAACTAGGCGAATCTGAGTTGAATAGTATGTTCAATCTTTCAACAAATGAAATTATTCATACTACTGCACAAATGGAAAACATTCATTATTTGTTTTATATAACAACACCTTACTTCCTAAATCATAGATTTTGGTCAAAATTTGAGTTTACCTACCCCCATGGCTGATGTCACCGCCCTGGGTTAGTATATACTAGCCCACGACCGTGGGTTAGTACCGAATAACCCATGGCATGTGAGGACCAATCCTCCAATCAGATGTAGAGAAATTTATTAGGTGTTATATAAAATATTATATTATATTATATTCAGTTTGTTTGTTTGGGTTGCATTGGATTGGGTTGGGTTGATTGGTTGGTTGGCTTCTCTATTTGTTTTTTGTTTGTTTTTTTTTGTTTGTTTGTTTGTTAGTTTATTTATTTCAGTTTATCTCATTATACTTCAAAAGTCAACAACAGATAGTAACAGAATGACTGCACAGTCTCTATTAGACATGGCCAGCCCTTCATGAATGAGTCAATGCCAAAAAGATGCACTCTTTTGAAAATTATGCACTACTGTACATTCAGCTGAGCCTAACTTTAAACAAATACTACTTACAAATCAATCTGCCCCCTCCCTGGCCAAAACAACCACCTTGATATCAAAGTCTGAGAAGTTCTTTTACGATCAATATTTTTCTTACCAATTCTTAAAATGGACAACCTATGAAGCAACTAGACAATGAACTTTACCATAGCAATACCTCTTGATGTGTCAAAAGAGAGTAACAAACTCGCAACAATGATTATGGAGGAACATCATAGCTTGTAGAAACACAACAAGATAATAGTTTACGGCTTTTTGGTCTTTTGCTTGGATTACATGTTTGTAAGCCACCAAAGATCATCACAATACAATTAATAAGAGAATACCAGGTAAAGAATGATGTAAATGTAACTAAAACATCATGAAGTTAAGTTTTTATCTCAAGAAACCTTGCATACTGAAGTACTGATCTTTTTCTGTCTTGCCTACCTGACACAGAAACCTTACATCTGGAGCATGTCTGTTGACTGGACGAGGGAAGACATAGAAATTAAATGGATAGGCTGTGTACCTAGTAATTAAAAAAAAAAACAAGAGGGCAATCCACGGAGTTGCTTATCTCATCGCTAGCACTGAGCCGTGTAACTGGAGGACGCA
>WURT03076350.1:0-13225 GCA_009936505.3 Holothuria glaberrima | reverse complement strand
CGGTGTTCATCCACGCTCATTCTGGTATAGGGTCGTTATTAAATGAGCCAATTAGCTTCCTGACCCTCAAACGTTAAACTTAAACATAAGCAAAAAGCCAATCATACAGTGTAAGACTTTGATGTCGAATAAGCTTGCTACAGCCTTTATACATATAGACTATACCTAATTTCTCAAACACTGTTAATGTTGCCATCATTAGTTAAGTCAGAACGTAACTTTTATTCACTTGTCAAACAATAAAGGTCATAAGGTCTATGCCAACTTCACATAGGTATACTTCATTTGGCTGTAAAATACAATAGACGGAGAGAGGTAAAGAAAAACCGTAAAACTTTCCATTTTTTTACAGCGTCATCGTTACAATGACTTTATTCTCGCAGTATTTGAACAGATTGAATCTTCCTCTGCCGGGGCTTTCTGCGGAAAAGAAATTTGTCGTTGTGCAGTTCCCTGTTTTTAAGCTTTTGCCAGTAAGTACCGACACCTTGACTCTTGGTTTTTACATTCAGCTCGGAGTCCATTTACAAAATACTTTAAATCTATAACAAATGATTAGTTCTTTGTAAGATAAACGGTTTAATGTATGTGCCTAACTTAAAGTCAAGCGAGTTCATGTTAGGCAGCGTGTGACAGTCCCGCCCTGTCCCCCGCCCCCGTCCCGTCCCGCCCCCGTGGCGGCACCAGGAATTTCCCGTGGCGGCACCAGGAATTTAAGTGGGGCAAATGGAGGGCAAGAGAGAACGTTGGGAAGCAAAAAAAAAAAAAAATAAATAAATAAATAAAAATTCGCGAGTAGCGCGAAATCGAGCGCAAGGCGTGAGCTTTAGCGGGTGGGGTCCTGGTGGTGTCCAAGGGCAAAGCTCACGTGGGGATCCAAGTGGCAAATCCCCCGGAAGCGCTGAGGCTTCAGCACATCTCTGGGTGCAAAATTTAGGTTAGGTGTATTTTGGTTCATAATGCATCATCCAATGCAAGGATTCCAATTGATTTTAGTGTTTTAGGTAGGCTATTCCTCTAAGTTGACATCCTATAAACTAAGAAAGAGACACTACTTAAAAGCTAAAAATAAATTAGCAATCTGTTGACACTTCAGGAGCTAAGTTAACAGAAATGAAATTTAGTTACTTTAGGTTGCTGGAGGCCCCATAATTATTTTTCTGAAAGAATGGTCACAAAAGGTCAACTCATTTAATGGGCGGGCCAGTTATGAAATTGACACTGAACTATGACCATAGCCTATCCATAGCAGCTTACCTTCAGTAGGAACTTGCCGTCTTTTAGGCCAAAGAATGTGAAAGGACCAGTCACCGATTTTGTCTATGTTGCGACGAGGGGAGTTTTCTGGACTACGAGAGAGCACCTTTAAAGGTTGTAATTCGTATTTTAGAGGCAGAGTTAAAAGGGAGCATGGGGTGAACAAACTATGTCCTACTCATACTTAATAGAAACGACTGGTAATTTATTGTACTAAATGACATAATTTCTTTACGTGCAGGTAATTATGTCTGTTCTGTTAGCTTGGATTTTAGCAGCCATTTTAACCGCCTACGACAGTCTTCCTGAAGGATCACCAGGAAGAACAGATTCGAGGATATCTGTGCTTACTGAATCCCCTTGGTTCTACATACCCTATCCATGTAAGGTTTGGAAATATAGAAACAGATGGTACCCATTAGGCCTACATCATTGAAAATGATCACCCTTTTTCAATTATTGAAAGTCTGTTTCAAATATTTAACCCCAGGCTGTAATTCTATTGCTGTCGATCTAGACCGGATCATTTTTAGGTGGCTAAGCAACCACGATACCGTAGAACTCATGTTGCTTTGCTAGCTACATGGACTTGTTTATTATGTGTATCATTTTCTTTGTCGTAAAAAGCCAGCTCAGATCACAACCATATATTGTGATTGGATTAAAGGATTACATACTCTTATTTAGATCTTGGCCTTGGTAGGTGTCACTGAAACGTTTGTTCGACCCTATGAATTGACTGTCACCCCGACTTCATGTTAAAGGACAACAATGAAGCTTGCTATATAAGTTAAATCGGGCGCTTACCTACGAGGGGGGCAGATGTTTGTTAGCCCCCCAAAATTTTGTGTCCTAATAAAATGTGTAAAATTTATAAAAAAAAATAATTGTGTAAAAGGACACATTTTCCGCACGTATAAAATCAACACAATAATTTTTGAGCATAAATTCAGTGAAAACGATGAAAAATTCATTGAAGGACACCTATAACCTTTCGAAATTTTCTCAAAGAACAGGGGACCCCCTCCCCTTAGACCCCCTCCCCAGGAAGGCGATCAATATCTTGACCCCTATTTGATACATAGGCCCCCTAAAAACTTCATCCTAGCTACGCCCCTGAGTTAAATGACTTTGGTATAGACCTTATGCATTGACGTCACGCGAACGTCATTTTGGAGGAAAACAATGGGCGCGTTTTTGTCAACTGTTAGTCGTTAGTGTTAGTTTTTGAACGACGTATTCTTCATGGTAATCATCTAACAGAACTAACAGCCTCAACTGCTGGTTGTTAGTTCTGTTAGAACTAGGCCACGCCTACTAACAGTCGACTAAAACGCACCCAATGAAGCACACGTGCACGAACGGCGTAGATTTTGCCCGCACGTGTAGAAGGCTTACGCGCGTACACGACTGTTTGACAAATCAGTTGTCTGCATTGTTGATGTTACTTGCAATGATACACGCGTTTCCTCCAAACGAGGGCGTTTTTTCTGTTCTATGACATCATAAGCATAAGGTCTTCACACATACTGTACGCGCGACGTGACTCGACGCGCGGACATAGGCTTTGCGCGTACCCGATCGGTACAAGAATTATTCGCCTACATTGGTGTTGTTGTAAGTCGTAATGCTACGCGCTTACCTCAGCTGAGGGAGCGCTTGCTCTTCTGTGACGTCATAAGCATAATGTTTTTATCGCCTAAGAGCAAAGAGTCCCTGGGAGAGAAAAGCAGTTACTATACGCTTACGGTGAAGTCCTGGCAACCGGTTTTAACGTTCCCCTTTATGTCTTACAGTTCAGTGGGGTGTTCCAGTGGTAACACTCGCTGGAGTGCTGGGTATGATAGCTGGCGTCCTAGCATCTACAGTGGAATCCATCGGTGATTACTTTGCATGTGCAAGAGTGGCTGGTGCTCCACCGCCACCGGATCACGCCGTGAACCGAGGAATCGGTATGGAAGGTATCGGGTGTATCTGGGCAGGACTCTGGGGAACTGGTCTCGGGACAACATCTTACAGTCAGAACATAGGAGCAATCAATATCACAAAGGTTACTACTTTTTCTATCAGAAATTTAAGATTTCCTGAAGCTATAGGGATAAAAATGAACTTTACTCTTGATTTTAAAAACCCGTCTTCATATTTTGTTTGTTTATCGATCTATTTTTGTTGCCTTTTTACCTTTTCTTATCTCACAGGAGAGTTGCCATTTCCTTCAAAATTATTAATACTAAATTATTTGAGATGTCACATCTTTATGTTATCTTTTATCACTGAGCTGCATCTAAAATTTCGTTTGAACAAACTTTGTGTGGAGCCAGATTTTGCCTAAGAGGGACTCGCTCCTTGAAGGAATTTTGTTGTATTGATAGCAAAAAAATAATAAGTTTATACCGTTTAGTCACAAGTAGTAAATTATGACATATACTTTCCTCTGATATTGCTTATTTTGAAATTTAATTTCACCAGTAGAGACAAAATTTTGACATTTTGTACGTTTGCATTTATATATTATCACGTCTGCAATAACCTTCACTCCTCATCTTTACGTTTAGTCTGTCTTTGCTTTGTCAAAGAAACGAGAAATTCGTTCAATTTGGTTTCCAGAGCCTGTCGTTAAGAAACTGCAATTTAAAGCACGATCGATAACAATTAAATTATCAAACTTTTTGGACAGCATAAACTATAGCCTACGCTTGAAAAAAATAAACAGAAAAATCAAGGACTAGTACCTATTATTACCCTTTTTGGTCCCCTAAATTACTCTCAAGGTTTCCATTGTCTACCAACGACTTCGAGTCTTGTTTTTCTTGAGAGATAATCTTGGTCAAGACGTTAGTAAAATGTTCATGGTTTCTCACACGTTTTTTACAAAATGAGGGCGCTTGTCAACTAGACTGTAGGTACTCGAAAATTTCGTTCATGAGAGACAGTGTGTTGCAAGACCGTTGAAACGTTGTTGGTTTTCAGTATTCCTTTTTATACGTGAAGTCCTACGAAAAGTGCAGATAGTCATACAGGAGCCCTACACGTAACAAGAACAAATGTTCGCATGAAAAGAGGCTTTTAGTCCTAAAGTTCCATTGTCATGTTATTGCCGACTTTATGGACGGTATGCGTTACTATTAAGTGAATGTGAAGCCATCGTTATTATGTCAGTTTCTACGGAATCTAGTTTCGTAGAGCTATTGTGTATTGTATCATGTTAGAACTGATAAAACTCGTTAAGAAAAATGCTAAATTTAAACGTTGGACTCATATTAAAATTCCAGGCCATATTTAGGTTTACAGTGTGTCAAACCCGAGTTACCTACGTTATTCAAGCTCTTGGAAAATTTTTTATTTACATTGAATTGTGACATACCTTATCCTCGATTAAAGGGCTGGAAACAGAGGTTGAGCAAAATTTTACGATTGGCTTACATTGATGTTCATTTCCTTTGTATCGCTTAACTTAAGAAAAACATGTCTTTGAGAAAGACACCGTCATGTTAAAGCCGAACGCACACGGACGACGGAAACGCGAAACACGAAACAGAAAACGCGCTGACGCCCGCGTGTGTCGATCGAAAACCAAAATTAGGGTCTTCGTCCGAAATACATGCTTAGATAAACACTTGTTTCGCGAATCAAGCAGGGCTTATTGTTTCGCGAAACCACGAGACGTGTTTTCTGCCTCGTGTTTCGCGTTTTCTGTCGTCCGTGTGGGTTCGGCTTTAGCCTTCATTTTCATCTCTTCTCATCTATTGTCTTTTGATGCTGAGTTTTTTCATTTAGATACTAGACAATAGTTTGATGCTCTCACTCTTACTAATGCTTCCCCTAAGTATATCAGTGATGTTAGCCCGAAGCATGTTTTTTGTTGTAAAATTCCTTTTTACTCTTTCCTCAGGCACATTTTCTGCAACCCTGTTGCTGGTTTACTAAATCATATGGGCGGCCCCGAAACCTTACTACGTACAGTGCATACAATGCACCCCAAGTTATCACTTTTATACCTTTAGGGAACCTAGAGAGGATGTTCAATTAGCTATTGTATCCAATCCCTTAGCCAGACAAGGTGCTGAAGGGGGGGGGGAGGGGCGAAGTGGTTTCCCTGGGACGAGAATTTTTTCAGAGAGGCTTCGCTTCCCTTGGACCCCTTGGCTACGGGCCTGATTGTATCGCGAAAAGCGTTTTACCTCTTATCCGATGTCCTTACCCAATAAACCATTTTAGAGTTAACGTTGCGTTCTAAAGGTAAAACAGTTTTTAAGGGCATCCGGTCTTTCAGAGCAACGCATAGCGCACAGTGTACAAACCAAGCACAGCGCATGACTTACGATCAGTAGCGTAACTGGGAGATGATAGAAGTGGGGGGGGGCAGGGATGAAAATAAGGTAAATGTACCGACATTTTGTCAAAGGGTTATCACTTAACAAGTCACCACGCACCCGTGACCCCCGCCCCCATCCCCAAAATCTTGCATTATTTTCTCATACCTTCATAGTTCATAAAACTACAAAATACCAATACCAAGGGGCGTCGGTTTGATTTTGGAAGTGGGGGATATCTGGACTAAAACTTTTTTCTTATCCTGGTGAGGAATCTAAGAGTAGGAGGGCCAGATGCAAAATGGTGCCAAATGTTTCAATATTGGGAGTTACTATGAAAATTGGGGATATACGTCATTGCCCAAAGGAAAAACTACATGCAGGCTCAGCCAGGGATGGTGCTTGCATTTACCGACATGGGGGCCAAGGGCCCTGACTAGGGGCCAGCTACTCTAAACCCCGACGGACGCAATAGGTTGCTGAAATGATGCCGATTGCAAAATATAAGGCGTGTGAAGCGCGCCGAAAAATTGGGATTATATTTTATAAAGATTTCATATTTTTGTTTTCATTAGAAAAAGTTGAAAGTGTTTAGCTTTTTATTAAAAATCTGCCCTTCTTAAGAGCAAACCAAGAAATTTGATGGTGCGACTGCATGGCCTTTTTCGGGGAGTACATTTTTCATCTTACCCATTTAGGCTCTCAGACGAAACTAAAAACTTTTTTTCCTTGCAACATATATTTCCCACGATGGTCAAGTTGAAGAATCTTCCAAAAGACATGGAAAAGAGGTTAGAATTTCGCCACGTTTCATTTTCGTGTTTCTGTTGAATCACGGCTACAATATTTGTGGAACCTTTAACGTTGAATAAATCCAGTATGTTGGAAATGGCGGGCGTTACAGCTAGACAGAACTGAGGATGAAAGCGCGCTTAGCGCACGAAAATTTTTTGAAGTTATAGAAAGAATTCTTACAGAACTTACTGCCTACGGACCTGATAAAGAGCCATGTGGAATACTCTCTGAGCATATTAAATATACGATATGCCTTTCGAGTTCCACAGTCGGCGGATGTACCGACAAGATCAGGAAATGTACCAACAGACCATCCCAGGATTACAAGTGAGGGCGACCGCCCCCTGCCCCCCTTACGTTACGCTACTGCTTACGATTGCATTTCATACCCATATGATCTACGACCTCCAGAGACTGCACAACTCAGAACTGGTTTGTTCGAACAATGGACGAGACTCACAATTTTGTTATTTTGTTTAGTTTTTAGTTTTTGTCTTTTGTTAGGTTGGCAGCCGAAGAGTCATTCAAGCTGGTGCTTTGTTCATGCTTTTTCTCGGTGCTTTTGGTAAATTTGGGGCTTTCTTCGCGACCATTCCTGTACCAATTATTGGAGGAATGTTTTGTGTATTATTCGGTAAGTTAAAAGTTAATTTCCTTTATTTCTATAAGTCACTTCATCTTAACGGGCCTGACAAGCGTGGCCACAGACATGTCACAATCTGGGCACATAAGATCACTGCAGAAATTAACTAAGACTGGAATCTCGTACGTAGTGATCTTTGTTTGAAGACTGATGCGTCAAAGTATAAATATGTGTATTGATACAAAGAGAGATGAGGGCACTCAATCCTCACATGATCAGATGATATCCTGCGTGATATCAAGTCTCGAGACATTCTTGTCCTAACCTTATTTCATATCTCTTCCTTAACCCTAACATTATGCTTTGATATCATGCATGATACTCATGTCTCGAGACAAGAATGTGACACATGACAAAAAAAAAAAAAAATGTGAAAATTTGGTGGCTGAGGGACTCGGTGAACTTAAAGTGGAACAAATAAAGCTTAGGTAGGATGAGTATCAATCCGATAAGTTTGTCTTGTGTATCAGTCGTATTATAAACGCTCTCTCTTTAAATCCCGACCCCGTCTTTATTTATTATAAAAGCAAATACTGAACACAGTTTAAATTGAGTCGATGGGAACGAAGATCGTTATTGAATTAATAAGCACATGGTATACCTGTTGTAGAGGAATTTGAACTTAATTGGGAAGACATTTTAATTGATGTGATAACTGAGTGTTGTAGTGGGGAATCACAATTGCCGTTTAATAAGTTAAGTTCTACTTAAAACCACGACTTTCGTAGCTATGGTAAAACTTCAGGTTCGCGCTTCCATGAACAAGAAGTTACAAAAAATTTTCAGTTGTAACAGTAGAATCCATATCTGATTAGAAAGTTTATGAGGCCTGATAAAGCAAATCTTTGTACAAGCAGACCGGATATAAGCAAAGCATAGAACAAGTTAAAAGCTTTAGGAAAGCAGATAGGATATTAACCGCGTTTGACTCTCTAAGTTTTTCTCCTCCTTCCGTGTTAGGATTGGTCACTGCTGTTGGACTCTCGAACTTACAATTCGTCAATTTGAATTCTTCGAGAAATTTGTTTGTTTTGGGAAGTTCTTTATTTCTTGGATTGACAATTCCAGCTTTCATGGGTGAAAATCCTGGAGCTATAAATACAAGTAAGTAGTAAGTTTTATTTCTTTTATTTCTTTATTCTCTTCAATTGTTTTGGTTTCATTGTTTTATTTGTTATCTCTGTGAAGCGCATTGAGATGTTGTTTGTACATTGTAATGCGCTATATAAGAATAAAGTATTATTATAAGTGTATTAAAGGACGCCCTCTTTTAGGCAGTTATATAACGGCCGTTTGCCGGCTATACCTTGTACGAGACAATCCTTCGAGTTGCCAATAAAAAACAATTTCAAATCTTGTGATTTTCGATTCACTATTGTGCCTCTAGATTTTAGTTTGGAAGGTGGCTAAAAATTGGAAACAATAGATTGCTCTAAGATGAACCCCTTCCTTCCCATCAGTTTGTTTAAAAGTGAATTTTCGATCCCTTCAAAAGTAAAAAATCACCTCATGGATTCAAATGCGGTCCACGTTTTCAAGCAACCACACCACTTCTTCTATATACAACTATTAGCATACGGGGAAAAATTTCCGATCGGAAGGGGGCGGGCTGCAGCTTTTTTACCCGAAAATTAAATGCATGTTTCCTCGAAAATGGCAAATTTTCTGACCGAATGGTAAGGGCAGCTGCAGCCCCACCTCATCCTCCTCAATCGTACGTCAGTTTGACCACAACCGTTACAAAAAAAAGTTGCTCTCTTGTTTTCCTTTTTTAGGTAGTGACGAATTTAATCAGATCTTAACCGTACTGCTAAGCACGAATATGTTTGTCGGTGGAGTAGTAGCTGCGTTGCTGGACAACACAATACCAGGTAAAGACAGGGTTGTAATGTCCAAGTCCGGCAGTCCGGACTCGGATTCTACTTCGGACTCGAATCCCATTTTAGTGGACACAACATTTGCCCGATATGGGAGGTCCTGGAATCGGGATTGGTATGGAATGAGCTGCAGCTGGACTCAACTCAGAGATAATTCCAGCCAGGTCCAAAGAACGAACTACATAAATGTTACGTAGGTCCACGTTGTCATTGGTGTACTGTTTAATACATGAATGGTTACACACAGACAACGTAAGGGTGGACAGACTGCAAACTTGACTCCTAAAATGACCTTTTTCTGAAAACGTACTCGACAAATGTTATAAAAAGCATTTATATACGTCACATTGTCAAATAGCAGGACTCGGATTTAACCAAGAATGGTGGCCACTGGTATCGGAATCGGGTTTAAAATAGGATTTGGTGGACTCGGATACAGCCGCGGGTGAAGGAATTAAAAATTATAAGAACATACCAAAATATTTAGTTACTCATTACGAAATTACTAATCCACTACCATTAAAAGCACACCACAAACCCACATTTATTTTTGGTATACCAAAGAGTATCTATATGTATTTCGGTGAACTTCCATTCAATTTCTACTTCGATTCTCTGAACTTATCACATTCTTCAGAAAAATGAACTTTGAGCAAGCAGGCTTTTCCAGAGACAAATTCAGAAGTTAAAAATTTGCGGAAAATTTTTCTATTTTAGGAGGTGAAAACCGCATCTCAATAGCTTCCAGAGTTTGGAAGATATAAATTTTCAAAGAAATGCAATTTTGCTCTCAAGATAAAGTGCATTATGGATAATCTGTGGTCGCGGCACATTAATTTGACATAGAACTGAATTTCTTTATGATATTAATGCCGCTGTAGGGAATATTTAGCAACTTGGTTTGTTGTGCCCTACATATGGTGTAGATTTATGCTAAATCTGCATGGAAACATATTCAAACATTCCAAGAGTGCTAAATTTCAAGGATAAACAGAACATTCAAGAAAAGAAAAATAAAGGGAATCTGAGGCAATCTGCCCACTTTACATGACAATCTGTGACCTTGATGAAAACTGGAGGTTTTTTTGACAAAAATAAGCACTCTTTAATATGAGATATCTCGAGTTAGGAAAAGAGTATTACTACGGGGTTTGTAGGGCACGAATTGGCAATTTTTTCTTTTTCACATGAGACCCTTGTGAAATGCCACTGGAAAATATCTTTAATGTTATGGCTTCACATTGATGACCAGTGTCTTTTTTTTCAAAGTAAACACCCATGTTTGTAGCAAATACATTTGGTGCATTTATAATTTGAATGCATTAACGGCAATGGAAAAAAAGTTAATTCTGCAAATCCTTTCGGCAGTCTAGAACCTTCAGCAATCCAAAGTCAAAACAATAGATTAACAAACAGACCTTGTGCATATGACGTCATAGAACTGAAAGTACGCCCTCCAATGAAGGCAGGCGCGTGTCATTGCAATAAATGCAGACAACTGATTTGTGTACTGGTGGAATAAGCGCATACCGTAAGTCTACGACGCGAGTGGGTGAAATCTTCATCGTGCGTACAGTGCGGTTCTATGTTTGCCTTCAAAATGACGTCGCTTGACGTCAATTCATAAGGTCTAAAGAAGACAAAACATCAGTTATTACCGTGAGCCATTAACACCATGCTTGCATACTTCAAGATCACTTTTGGCAGAAATAATATAATTTTAGCTACTTAAATCTCAATGCTTAGATTATGTATCCCTTTAACGTATCAAAACTACATTTGGGTCTGAAGCATTCTTTTAATGCTGTTGCAATGGTAATGAACCCGGATGAAAGTTAAATTCTTGGGGGGGGGGGTGGGGGAGGGTTTGTAATATGTGTTCTATATGGGTATTTTCGTCGCTTCTTGAAAGTGTATACACATATGAGCGAGACCGTCCAAGGCCTCCTGATAGTAAGAATAGTAACTTACTTGCCACCCAATTTACAAACTTATTTAAAGCAGAAACATTTCAACAGAAAGAACGGTAGACTATAGTTGAAACAGGAAAATATCGTTGTGGCAACACCCCAAGAGAAACATCCAAAAAAGAGAAGGAATTGCTCGGAATATTTTGATGCATTTATTTATTTTGATGAAGAATCTCTTTTCTTTCAGGTTCTATCGAGGAAAGAGGAATAGCAGCCTCTAGACAAAGTTACGGAGGAGGAACGGCATCAGAGGACCGCTTAAAATGTTACGATTTTCCTTTCGCGATGAATAAAGTTCGCCAAGTTGGGTTCTTTAAGTATCTACCTTTCTCTCCAACGTTTCTAGGATTTCTGGTGTTGTGCAAACCGAAGCACAGAAGCACTACAAATGGTAATGTCCATAAGATATATTTTAGTAATTACAACTTTTATTGATTTTTGTAGCTATTTTTCCACAACAGTGGCGTTCCTACAAAGTCAACACCAGGCTGGTTCACACTCTGAAGCTGATTCTCCAAGTCTTTGTCACGTGATGCTGTAAAAGACGTTTTGGGAGGAGAGGAGTGGGGACCGTGAGAAAGCTTTGTTAATGTAGAGTAGCTGACATGGAACTGTGTTATCTTAAGCAGACTTTTTAAATAATCATATATTTAAAAAAAATATTTTGCCCTAAACGTTTCTTATCTTATGCCCATAAGCTTACGAGGCGGCGGGTTGGGGGCGGGGCAGGGGGCATATGCCTTCCCATTTCGGGCAAAAGTAGTAATCCATTCGGACAAATGAGACAATCAAGAAAATAAATAATGCCCTAAATTCGGGCAAAAATGATCCCTGCCCCCAGAAATATTGACCCCCGCACGCCTATGCTTATGCCTATGTGTAAATAGTCTTGTTCAAGACTATTCATTTGCGTCCACCACACATCGGCTGTGAAGCAAACGTACCAGTGCGCCCTCTACAGCTATACTGTCGAAAGCTCCACTATTGAACTCTCCTGAATCAGAGTTCGAATGGAGAGTTCGATATTATAGTTGTAGAGGACCCAATGGTGCATATGCTTCACAGCCGATGTGTAGTGGACGCAAATGAACCAGAGTCTCGAACAAGACTAGTGTGTAAGCACTAAGGGGGTGTTTTGTCTCGATCTACCTAGAGGGCTGCGGCGCTCTTTTGAGAAATTGTGTGCATGTATAAGGTAGTTTAGATGGACAATTAGTAATGCTATTTTTGGCAAAAGTTCGAACAGATTACTTCTTTAAATTCTCACTTAGAACAGAATTATGTCCTTTTTCCACTGAGTCCATGAAGAAGGTCTTGCTGGGTCTACAAAAAAAGGATGAATCCATCCCTTGAAAGTTTAGGTTGTATAATGTGGTTGAGGGGCGAAACGGAGTTTTTGGAAAAGCTTTGAAAAAGGGATATGTATAGAAATTCTCGTTATGCATAGACCTTAGGCATATGACGTCACAGAGCATAAGTTCTCCCTCGTGTGGAGGCAAGAGCTAATCATTGCTGGTTACACCAGCAAATGCAGACGTTGATTTGTCAACCAATCGGATACGCGCGAAAGTCTACTTCACGCCCGTCCGATGCGAAGTCTACTGCGTACGTGCCATGTGCTTCCTTGTTGTGCCTCCAAATGTTGTGCCGTCGCTTGATGTCCATGCATAAGGTCTACGTTTGTTTCTTTTTTTTCATTTGGACTGTAACATGAAATCCCCTCTTAGCTGGCACCTGGGGAGAGGCACCCCTTCCCCTCTGGTATGCCACTGGTAAACAGGGTTATTACTCAAAGGTCTGAAATTGCATGGTAGTGAGAGCAAAGGGGCTGCCAAGAAAATTTAGTGAACAGGTAAAGAGCCTTTTGAAACAAGTGTGATCTGTGACAGGGTATAGGGAAAGGTGACGCGAAACAGTGTTGAGCAGCGAACTCTCTTAAAATAGAGCTGCTTCAAAATAATGGCTATAAAGACCCATATCTCCTCTCCCTAGACTTGGCCAAGTCTTTTCTGAATGTCCACTTACCTGCTCGTACCTAGTCAATAAAATCCCTTGAGAAGCAATACAAACAAGCGGCTGACAGAGGGCGTTTAAACATATGGCGCTTCGAAGGTGGCACAGAACGTTAGGTACACTACAGGTATAGAGTTCAGTGGACCTTAACATCGTCATTCCTCACTGAACCCCATAAAGTTAGTGGACCTAACGTTCTGTGCCACCGTCACCCTCATGGTGAGCTGTAAACTGTAGGGATTTTATTGGGGTTACGAGTAGGAACGAGGACACTTAAGCACTGGTCACACTACAGCGATTTCGGATCGGATTACGGTCCGATTTTTTTGAGTTTTAGTTAAAATCTTCTCCATCTCT
>WURT03076339.1:0-13225 GCA_009936505.3 Holothuria glaberrima | reverse complement strand
AACCGGGGGTTGGGAAAATAGCTCCTGGATATTACTGTCCCTGGAAAGAATGGACCATTCCCTTTTAATATGTTTTAAGAAAGGTTTTAGCTGGTCATTGAAGGTGTGTACAAAGGGTATTCGTTTGGAATCACTGGTTGGCTTATACCTGAGAAAATGACTCCTGGGGATGGGTGAAACTTTGTCGAAAATCCTTTCTATGAACCTGTAAGGATAGTTACAATTTAAAAAGTGGTTGATGAGTACACTGGCCTGTTCTAGGAAACTGTGGTGCTCAGAGCAAACACGTTTGTAACGCAGTAATTGGCTATATGTACAATAGATTGCTTTACGTGAAGGGGGTGGTAGCTATTGAAGTCCAGATACGTGTGACGGACCGTGGGTTTCGAAAAAAACGCTTGTACGGAGTTGGCCGTCGACAGGTTGAACCCAGGTGTCAAGAAAGGCAATTTTCACATTAGATTTTTCAACAGTAAATTTGATGGAGGGGTGGAAATTGTTTATACTTTTGACAAACGTATCTAACGCTGGGGATCCATGTTCCCATATCATAAAAATATTGTCAATGAAACACATGTTCCCTCTTGAACGATACAAATAAAAGGACTGTTATATATATATATATATATATATATATATATAGGTCGAAGGTGTAAATAGTATAAATAATTTCACCACCCATACAAAATTTTTCTATAGAAATGCCTATAGACCTCTGTAGAACTCTATAAAATCAACGATTTTCTATAGAAATGTTAAGTCCTCTACAGAAATTTAAAATCCCTTTAGAGTTCTATAGAATTTCTGTAGAAGTTTCTACAGCTCAGTTTCTACATAGAGCAATCTCTATAGAACAATCCTACAGGATACTCTCTATAGAAATTCTATAGAAAAATATTGATACATTTCTATGGAATTTTCATAAAGTTTCTATAGAATTTCTATATAGTTTCTATAGAACATCTACTTCGCATATTAATTAAAAAAACATAAAAGGTTTATTCAAATTCCCTATCTTTGATCTTTTCAATGATATAAAGATCCCCACACAAAATGTTCTTCTAAATTGAGCAAAGAATTCTTGAAAATATTCCTTCTTTATTCATTGAAATTACTTATGGTATTGGGTTTAGTGGGCGCGACCAGAAGTTCGACATAAAACTTAAAATTTATGCTTAGGGCAGGTCTAATTCAATCAGATATGTAGCAAGAGACATTTTTTGCACAAAAGATAAGTAGTTTATCAATACAGATAAAGAATATTAAAATGTATGAACTGCATTTCTTAACAAAAAAATATGTAATGACATTTTTCACTATAACCAACGTGTCATAGACATGGTACATATAACATAGCTCACATTCTTTCTGTCAAACAATGTCTTCAAAAATTACCCCAAACTTCACTCTTGGCCTCTGGCTGTCTTGCTTGAGATACGGAGGGGCAATGAAAAAGTAAAAGCATCTTGGATGAAAAATCTTATGCACATTATGTTCATAGTGTCGAATAGTCAGTTTCTGCTATTCACTGAACGTATCTGTAATGTCAAATTGCGGACATTTATCTAATAACTTTCATACAGTTTCCAAAGAACCTCCAATCAATTTCTATAGAAATCTGTCCATATCGTGTAAGTATCTTTAGTGTCTGTTTTTATGGAATCTCTTTCTATAGAAACCTATAGAGTTTCTTTAGAAAAGTGACCCAGTTTTCTATTGAACCTCTATGTGGTTCTTTACAGTTTCTGTAGAGTTTCTTTAGAGCTATTCAATAGAAACTCTATAGTATTCTATAGAGAGTCCGTAAGATTTTCTTTTAGAAGGTCTATAGGTTTTACTATAGGGTTTCCTATAGAAAGTCTTATGTAGTTTCTATAAATTTTTTTCTATATAATTCTATAGAAATTTTTTCATGGGCAAACTTTTTAATTTTCAAATGAGAAATTCACAATTCCCATAATGCATACGTCTTTTAGAAAGGAAAGCTATTGCAAGGGAAATTGGTTATAATTAAATTTTTATGTTGATAAATGCTACTTTCTGTCTGCATCATATTGATAATGATACAATGGAAACACAATACTTCCCGTCGAAGACATAATTGACTCTTTTTCTAAACTGAATCATTCGTAGTTCAAGACTCTTTAAAATGTTTTCTGTCAAGTTAAATGGGTGTGCATAAGTGGATGCGAAGTTACATATACAGATGCGAGATTAAGTTGTGTTCTCATCGTTTTGTCGAGTTTATTTTTGATATCGATAAAAAAAATTGACGGTTAAATAAATGACAAAGTAAGTGGCTGCGTGAAAGTTATATCGAGTGGAGACACGAGGGCAGAATGTCACCTGCCCTGTACACAGCACCGTCAAGTAAATTTGACATTTTCCGCTGACATTTTTTATTTTATTTCATACGATGTGTTACTGGTTCATATCTTCCTCTAAGCCCCTGAACGTAACCTGAATGGTGACCTATACTGGAGGTCACCTAGATAATCAGCACTCACCGGTAAATGTTGCCAAATACAAATTCTATACGGTTCATATCCGTGGTGTAAAATGTTTGTAACTACGGTAATGTGTGAAATAGGTGCCATTCCAGGAATTTCCGAGCAGGGAAGATCAAGCAGGATGGTGAATCTAAAAGTACATCTCAAGCACGTGAATCTCGGGGTCCAAGGAACTGCATTACGGTCCTGGTGAGAACAAGGGGGGGGGGCCGGACGGGTGCATATCATTCTAAAAACAGGATCCCGTTAAAATCAGATCAACCCCCCCCCCCCCACAAAAAGGGGGGCTCTGAGCTGGAAATAAGTCATATATCTGACTAGCTTCAGGCTACGTTTTCCTGGAAAAGCTCATTTGCTTAATTTCTAATTCAATCTGAACAATACGCTTTTTAAGTGCAGGAGGGGAGGCATGAAGCTTTCGAAATAGTAGACAAATAGATAGTAGGAAATTGATTCCGAATTCTGTTAAGGAGAATTTATTTCATTTCACAGTTAAAACATTTACATGGTTAATTGCAAGTCGGTTAATGAACACCAAATAACATATCCATGAAATAAGAATAACAAAAATTTAAAATAACAAAACATAGCCTACATAGGTCTAAAGCATTCCGTTTAGGGCTATTGGCCATCAGGGCAAAGGGAAACGAGGGTTCTTTTTTACATTTATTTCCATTAATAAACTTAATTCGTTCTGATAATTTATAATGACTGGAAATAATTTTCACTATGTACAAGCACTAAGTTTGAATTTTCTTTACTATGGAGACTGGGTAAGTGAGGTTGTAAATCTACTTGTTAGGCAAGAAACTTACTGGCTAGGCTTTTCAGTGTATTTCCTAAAAATAAACTGGTTCCCCTGGCCTTGGATATTCGATACTTTATTGATCCAGGGTTTAAATTACTGGCTAGTGCCCCCGAACCCCACAATTTTTTTGCATTTACTCCGCTGAGTGAGTTCACATCCACTTATTGCTTTTTTACATAAGGACAGACCTTGACTTTGTCGTAGACAATGGGGCGTAAAGTTTCGAAGACGGCGGGATCACGGAAAAGTCGCGCCGCCAGTGGATCATTCTGTATCGATGAGAATGGGCATATGGTACACATTGATCTTGTTGTATGGCTCATCCAGTGGTTCCCGGACAACTGCCACCCGGACAATTCCCACCCGGACAATTGCCAACCCGGACAATTCCCACTCTGGACAACTGCCACCCGGACAATTGCCCACCCGGACAATTCCCACTCCGGACATTTCCCACCCGGACAATTGCCAACCCGGATAAGCGATATGTTCTACGGGAAAACGACACAGTATTGGTGGTAGTTGGTGGTGAAAGTGAACAGCGAGAATTGTAGTGAGGTTTTATAATTAGTTATTAGTGAAGCTGCCCTAGTATTAACGAGGCTGTTCCACCTCAGTTTTCCTACGTACAGCAGTACAGCTATACTTTGAGACATCAATTTATATGAGGCTTATGCGAAGCACGCGGAAAAAAATTATTGAAGTTGCGATCCCCTGTACATGGGTAGGGTTTCGGATTTTGTCTGCAGGGTCCATGGTGCGTACATGATTACTTTCAGTGACCCTTATTTCAAGCTTTAGGTCACAAAAGTGTTGCACGCTGAAGATGCCCATGTTTTGAAAGAAAATTTACCGTGCCAGACAAAGTTTTAAATTGTATTAGTCAGTGTCTGAAGAGGATACCCGCGGAGCCCGCCGAGAAAAATCTTCTTAGCATTTTTATGGTGTTTGACGTTTTGATGTTGATTTCTTTCATTTAACATTGCAAAATTTGATCATAATAGGCTATTGAAAAATTCTCTCATAATTTGTGTGATCTCGCTTCCTTTCGCTCATGTTTATCGTTATTTTTATTGTAAGCTCTGGAAAAAGTGGGGGCAAGTGACCCTCCTTGCCCCACCTATAAACATGCTTTCTATCCCTTATCTCGTTAACTCACATAGGCCACAGTACCGTAAATTTTATGTTGCCGACCTGATCCAAGGTTATGATGTATGCTCTTCCCTTTTGAAACTTTTTTCGTAATTATAGGTGCTTAAGTGCAATCAGGCTGGTAACATTTTCTGTAACGTTGATGTAGTTTACATTATCAATCACAACAGTGTCAACAGGGATGTCCCTTTGGATAGATGAGTGGGGATGTTGACCTTTTCCCGACAAAATATATGTGTCAAGAACGGTTAAGTCACAACCCTCGTTTGAAGGAAATTTTTGCAAAAAGTACAAGATGTAAACTTTTAGTATAACGGGAGGACAAGATAATTAAGCAAAAAACGCAGTTAAATGCAGTTTAACATTTGATAATGTCAATTTGACCTTGTCATACTTGTTTTCATTCATCTGCTACAACAGGATGTTCGATTTGGTCATGGAAGACCTAGCCCCGAGGTGGTACTTCCATGGTGGGAGCATAAGATCGCCTTTGGCATAGGGCTCATTTGCCCACCTTAGGGACCTTTTCAGTAATGTCCCTCTGTGGGAGTCCATGGGGCGAAGCCCCTGGAAGCTCCGAAGCGTTTACCCGATTGCAGTGACTAAAATGAAGTATTTTACTGTCTACAAATGGCTTTGAGTACCCACAACACCAGGGCCGTTGCCTCTAGTTCCCCTACCCCTGAGATTTCCATGTCGTGAATGAAAGTTGGCTAACTTAAGAAAAAATACTAAAATGAAAAAATTTCACCGTCCAAATTATAATTTCAAGGCCCTCAAAACTTGGAAAACGACATATAAGGGTTCCATTTCCCCAAAATTTTCCCGGAGGGGTCACCGGACCCCCTCCGTGGATGTGGTTTTATGCGGGTTTCTCGTCGTGACGAATGAAACATCTTCCTCCTACAAGAGACAGCGCTTGATTTGAATACACCAGCATATGCGATGGTTAAATATAAAACAGTCTATGATTACCTATGATTACTAGCTAAACTCACTGAGCTGGTAAAACAAACTTTTAGTTTAAAGGGCATATTTAAATAGACACCGCAAACATATTTTGAAACAAAAGCTAAATCTCACAGCTGTCCCCTAATCTCACTTTAAGTATCGTTCTTGATACGTTAGAACATAGCCTAACTACGGTAAACCAAGAAGTTACCCTACACCTGAATTTCACAACTCAGTGAAAAAAATGTTGTAACAGAATCCTCAAAAGCCATTCCTGAAATAGGATACCCGGGTACACTCATTCAAATTGGGGTGACTGCATTTTTCCCTTTAAATCTAGTTTTTCTTCTTGAAATTTTGATTTGTTTGTAAGCATGAAATTTTTAACATGAGGTGATGTTATTGGATCTCCCCCCATTGATTTATAGACGAGCCGGAGCTGATATGCCATCCAGACTTACAAAATTTCAAACCATTTGGAAAACAATTGAGCAGAGTTGCTTCTTTACACTACGGGACTGACACTGGTTATTATACTAGGCATTCCCAGCATAGCCTCTACAAGATGAGAGTACGTACTAAGTCACGCCATCACTGCTTTGCTAATAGAGTTCTGAACTTGTGGGAGATTTAGTCCGTTGCTTCGTACAACCTGTTCGGGTTTGATTATTTTGGTGGGCATTACAAGGCTTTGCCTTTTTTGTGTCCCCGTTCCTGTAAGTTCATGTAAGTTTAACTTCCTCAAGAGCAAAAGCTATAACCGTTGGATATGCATGCCACGTGGTGACGTGGCAGTACTGACAGAACATTACCGATGTATTACAAGCCATGTCCCGAATTATGGCTTGCGGATAAAGCGCCGAAGAAAATTCTCCATTTGGACGCAAGTAACATCCAGGGGCGTAACTCAGAAGGATTCATTTGGGGGGGGGGGTATTTTTGCCCTGCGAAATCTGTCAGTGCCCTGTGACTTCATGTTGTAAAAAGAATGGTAAATTAACGCTGATCCTGTCCCTGAATACTGTGGATTCATATTTTAAATTTGTCAGCAGCCATAGGCGTACGGGACTCTTCAAACTTGAGAACCTCAAAATGTTGCCCGAATTTCGTTTGCAGTTCATGTGCACAATATAGAGCACCGATCCACTACACGCGTGCGAAGCGCGCGAAAATTTTTCACACTTTTTTGAGCATTCGATCAGAAAATTCGGGAACCCCCTTTTACTTAATCTCTGCCGGAATTTCACCTATTCTGTGCCCGTGCCGAAATGTTCGACCTAAGAAATTTTTGGGGGCACCCCGCCTCGTACGCCTATGTCGGCAGCCATGCCACACAAAGAATAGAACTGCACATCGTATGTATTTCACAGTCGTGAGCCTCATAACATAGTATAACAAGTATACTTACGTATACTTAATCTTTTCTTTAATTTTTATATATACATGACAATGGTAAACATGCATGATCCATTACCACTGTAAAAAATCAGTTTTTGTATAATATATACCTACATAAATAAACAGTCTTTTTTACGTTTACTTGAAAGTTGAAACCTCTACTTCATTAAAGGCCGCATTGTGAAAGGGTTTACTTTTTTAGGATTTGCAGTTTCTCTGTCGACCAATCATTAAAGACGGTATCAATGTCTATGTTGTCTGTGAGATCTTTCTCACAGGTAAGAAGAAAGCAGTCGTTCAACTGCTCGTCGGACATTGAAATTAGTTTGGGCTCTGATTTAATCCCGGAATGTAAACTCTGACATTGCAAAGCGCTCGAAGCGCGCGAAAAATTTTTGGGTTTTAAGCCTACACAAAAAAGATTTAAAGCTCATGTAAGTCAATTGTCATAAAAATTATGTTTACTTCTATTGTATTGTTTTATTTTAGTTCGAAACTTATTATCAAACTCTCAAAAAATTTTCCGACTTTTGCCCTGCGAAATATGTATTATTGCCCTGCCAGAGTCATATTTTTGCGAGTTTGGGGGGGGAGGAGGTAAACCATCCCCAAACCCCACTTGAGTTACGCCCCTGGTAACATCATATCTCCTGCCACTTTAATAGCCCAATGAGAAGTCTGCGTATGACTAGCCTAGCACCGTACACAGCCTGGCAGGCAGTTCTCAGGTTATTTATAAATTTAGTGCATAGCCTATTTATAATAAATTTGGCCATATTTTCATGCACATTTGGCCAAATTTGGCTACTGTTCTCTACTTTGTCAAAGTAGTAGGCCAGCCACTGGCCTGAATAGGCTTAAAAAAAATATGTTTGCATTTTTTAGTACAAGCAGTCAGCCATGCTAGATCCAATCTACACACAGTAACGAATAAAGTTAGGGGGCTGGCACGTATGAAAATCATTTTGGGGGTCATTTTTGGGCAAAAATATGATTTTCATGATTTTTGTGCATTTCATATTTTCAAATAATTTGCTATCAGAAAAATATAAATTTAAGTCAGTTTGAACCCTACTGTGGTCAATATTGACAAAATAAAGTTACAAAAAACAAAGAAAATAAAGACATTCTATAGCAAATAATGCCTGATATCTCAAAATAGTGTTACGGTGATGTACATTATTTTCTATGTTAGAAATCCTTTCTTATGAGAACAAGAACCGTTCAACATTGACTCAAAAACTCACCAGTACATTTTCATACTTAAGTCATTTGTGATAAAGTGAAAATTTTGACCTTAAATCATCATAAAACCCCATAATTTTTCCTTAAAAAGTATTAAATTGATAATTTTGCCAACAAAGAACATTTTCAAAGTGATGTATTTGTAAGGCCTTATTAAATATTAGCTAGCATTATTGAATGAGTTGATTTAAATTACCTTGCAGTCAATATGTAGAAAAGTAATAGAAAACATTGAATAAGTCATTTTTTGTCCATTTTTTGACACTGTTGGGCAAAACTATGATTTTTGTGATTTTGATGTATTTCATATTTGTCAAAATTACACAACCAGAAAAACATAGTTTAGTTGATTGCACCTTTAGTCAGGTCAATATTGGCAAGATAAAGGTACAAAAAACAAAGAAAATAAAAGACTTTCTATTGCAGAAAATGCCGTTATCTCAAAATGAAGTTAATATGATGTCAGGATAAGAAATTCTTGGGTTCTACAAGTTTTTTTTATACGGGATGTTTGTAAAGCATAAGAACAGTTAGTAGAAAATTGATTCAACAATCCTTATGGCACAAAGAAACAACTTTATGTGCATACCAGCCTGTTATTTCGTCACAAAAAACACAAAATATATAATTTATGTCAAAATAAGAACTTTTGGAAATGTTGAAGTATTGCATACTTAAATACTGTACCAGCTCATCCAGTACTGTGGTATGATTAAAATTCGACTTGATTTACCTTCTTTTGGAGACATTGCTAAGTGGGTACCTTGCTCTGATAGGGAGGCGGTTCTCAAATGATGGGTCGCGACCCAAATGTGGGTCGCCAGATATTTTCTGATGGGTCGCGAGCAGCTCTGTGGGTCGCGTGGGTGGCGAACGATTTCTAGACTAAAAGAGCCGCTGTAGCCGCGTATTCTCGTCATGGACATTATGTACACTATGTCACTATACAGTGCCGAAGCTTAATAAGCACGCCCGTCTGCGACGAATTGCACGCCTACCTGTGGCTGAGTGACGCCATTGTGGTTGGGGATGTATGATGGAGATGCCTTTGATTGTTGTAACTGAAGGGGCGGTTCCTCTTCACAAGTAACACGACGGCAGACCGTCTGTCTGCAGACACGTCTGTCGAACCTCCCCATCCCACCTGCTGGTACTGTGAATCTTGTGGTAGCCTATTCGATTTTTATATATGTGTGACTTGATAGCGGAGTCGTGGGTGGCAGGGTGGCAGTGGACAGCCAGAAATGAGTCTCGACAGAAAAGGTGTGAGAACGGGGGTTGTAGGGTAAGACTGTCCCCTCTTAGAGAACTTTTTCATTTTCGCCATGTAACCTTAGCGTACACAAAAAAGTGCAGTTCTTCACAGCGATCATTCACCCGCTCACTTAACCTCTAGCACAGGAGCACAGGGGTGGAGAACCTCTGGCCCGCGGCCGTACGCTACCAGCGAGACCAGTGGCGTCGTGCCCATTGGGCCCAGACCCCCAAATTTTGTCAAGGGTGTCATAAAATTTTGTCTGAAAATACATTTGAAAGTCCTTCACAAGTCTAGTAAATATGAGAAGTCAACTGTTTTCGAAAAAATATAGCTCAATGGATTTGTTCACCCCACGAGCATGGTTAATTCAAGTTGCTGGGAAAGGCTGTTCTTTCAATTCATGCAAGTTATCTTTGGTTGGAAGGGGTGGTAAGTGGACAAAAATGGTGAGATGGTTGGTGATAATTAGTCATTTCCGACTAAAAAAGTATGTCCCCGCGAACTGCTCTGCAATGGTTGTTGCAAATTTTTTACACGGAAATGCAAAGACGACATAAGATATCGGGATTGGTAATGCCATTGAATACAACATTTGAAAATATTTTGTCATCTTAAGCTCATGTCACCTGAAATCTGATGTCAAATCTAAATAGCATTACAATTGGTAAGAAAATTCGTTGCGGACGAGCATGTCCTAAACACGCCTGCGCGACCTGATGGTGTTGGTGACGCATCCTGACCGAGCAAAATCATGCGAGCAGGCTGCCGTTAATTCATTCTGGAACTTAAATCAGCGACGTTAAAGGAGAACAGTGTCAGCAATAAATTTCTTGTAGGCCTCCGAGGATATGGGATTTTTGCTGACAGAAGAAAGATGATGGCAACTGTGTGGTAATAAATCGTCGATTATCCGTCAATCGAAGCATTTAATAATTATTGGCTGATAACTAAAGAACCAAGTGTGCCATCGATGCGGCCATCGTTGCACAATATTATGTACACGTAGTCTCACAGTAAGTTCAACCCGTTACCTTTACGAAGAAAACTGTATCAATACCAGTAGATTTTCTAAAAAAAGAAAAAAAAAATGGTAGAATTTGTAATCGCTTTCTAAGCCTTTTTCGATGTACGGAAAGTTAAGATAAATACAGTGGACGGAGACCATGGGACTCCCTGTGAACTTCACCATAACAAATGGAAAAAGTTTGCTAGAAGGTACAGTGGGATAAATTTTCTTCATGATCTGATTGGTAGTTTTCGAAAAATTGGAAAAAATAATAATCAGTTCAAAAACAGTCACAATTCATTGTGATTGCAATATAACCTGGAAAATAATCAGTTAGTCATCGCACATATTGACATTTTTCCAAGGTTCCGCTACTTTCGTCTTTCCTGATCAATTTTTTTCGCACGCTGCCGCTTTTTCCTTCACCCAGTCACACTTCTCACGCCCCCCCCAAAAAAATATTTTTTTTACACGACACCCCTTAGCGAGACCATTTCATCAGGCCCGCAAGGCAATTCATACGTAAAAATTCAGAAATACATTAATTGACAACAATCTCTTAGCCTACGGTGCAAACCGTTTATATTGCTTATGCATTATCACTTTCCGGGTATTTCACGCAAATCTGCTGCGAAACACTACTAGTATAATTATTACTAAAAATCCCAATATGCAGAATGTAACATGGCAACCCTTTCGTAAGACATTAATCCCTGTACGTAGGTAACGGAAGCGACAGTGACTCACGGTGCTTGGCCCCCAACCAAAGACTGTTGGTAAAACCATAATTCCCCTCCCATTTTAAGAAACTGGGCCGTTCAACCTCATCTAACTAACTAACTAAACCTCCCATTTTAAGAGTTAAAATAAACTACAGTAATCAAAGTGGGTAGGGGATCTTATTAGAATAGATTGTTTTTGCAATGTAAAATGAAGTAAAAATAATTGCCTGAAATGCCTTTAAAATACAATTTTGGCTCTCTTTGCGCTTTCTTATAACTCAAGCTAAATGTCAAATTAAATTCAAATAGGAAAGGTGTTACATAGCCCGATTGTTGCTAAATCCTGTGCAGCCCGTGTGATTATCCATCCTCCTAACCCTCAAACCTGCTGCATCATGAAGAAATTGACTGGCCGTTAGTCCTGGCTGTTATGAAACAAAAGGGCAAACTGTGATTTCTATGTCTGTGTGGTTCATAGTCACTACTACAGTAATTAATTAATTGCTACGTAAAGTGTAAGCAAACATTGATGAAACACGTGTAAAAGTGTTATTTCTGGAGCGCTTCAGGCGCATTCATCATAATACTCAATATGTCTCATTTTGATTTTCCATAACACAAAGTCGGAGTATACATATATGTAGGCCTAATTACTGAAAATAGTAGAACCTGTATGATAATCCACCCACCTCTGTTCCATCAAACCCTCTGCATCATGAGAAATGGACCATTTAAATTGTTACTCTGAATAAGGCCATTTTGCAAAAGAGAGACAAAATTCCATTTTACAGTCTGCTTAGTGCAAAGCTATTTGTGGATAGTTATAATGGCTATTTTCCTTGTGCCCACAATGTTGTTTATACCCGGAGCCTCCCAGCTACCCAGCGTTTTCCCCCAGGTACTGTAAGTCACAGAGAACCTGGGCCCTATGGCTGCAGAACCCCATGTGAAGATGGTTTTGTGTTATTTCGTAAGCGCGACTTATGTGACCAAATCAACCTAGACTTTGCAAGTAGCAGTCAAATAGAAGCAAATGGACCAATGTTGAATTGATATTGATGCACGTGAAACTGTTTCCCGGTTGAAAGTTTATTTTGAGATAGTAACAATTTTTACAGTGTACTCAAGTCTTTTATTCTCTTAGGTTTTTGCATCTTTATCTTGCCAATATTGACCAAAGTAAAAGTGCAATCAAGTAAACGTCATGTTTTTCTGGTAGTGTAATTTTGACAAATATGAAATATATCAAAATCACAAAAATCATAGTTTCGCCCAAAAGTGGTCAAAAATGGACAAAAAAATGACTTTTACTGTTTTTTTTTATTACCTCTTTACATAAAGACTGCAAGACAATTTAAATCAACTCAAATTCAATAATCCTAGCTGGTATTTAATTAGGCTTTACAAATACATCACACATAAAAATGTTTTTTGTTCTTGGTTGGCAAAATTATCAATTTAGTACTTTTTGAGGAAAAATTATGGGGTTTTATGATTATTATTGAAGGTCAAAATTTTCACTTCATCACAAATGACTCGAGTATGAAAATGTACGTGTGTGCTTTTGAGTCAATACTGCACTGTTCTTGTTCTCATAAGAAAAGATTTCTAACATAGAAAATATTGTACATCATCTTCAACACTAAAACAATTTTGAGATATCAGGCATTATTTGCTATAGAATGTCTTTATTTTCTTTGTTTTTTGTAACTTTATTTTGTCAATATTTACCACAATTCATACTTTCCTGATAGTAAATTATTTGGAAATATGAAATACAAAAAAAATTATGAAAGTCATATTTTTGCTCAAAAATGACATAAAAAAGGGTTTTCACACGTGCCAGCCCTCTAACTTTATTCGTTACTATGTGTAGACTGGATCTAGCATGGCTGACTGCTTGTACTAAAAAATGCGCACGTAACTTTTTTTAAGCCTTTACAGGCCAGTGGCTGGCCTACTACAGACTGCTCTACCTTTTCTTATTACGTTTGCACTGTGGAGTTCACTTTCACCTCTACTGTGTGGGAATGGAGAAATTACCCTCCAAAGGCGTCAAACCCAAATGGTTCTGTCAGTCCTGCCTGAAGCTGCCTATTGATCTAAAAGCTGGTGATATTCAGGTGTCTGTCACCATAGGACAGGATTGTATCGAGTTGGTCTATTTTTGGATGC
>WURT03076317.1:0-13226 GCA_009936505.3 Holothuria glaberrima | reverse complement strand
GCCTTAAGGTAGGAAGATATAAAGACTTTCGCCTTAAGGGGGAATTAGCGTTATATATATATATATATATATATATATACATATCACAAGTCTATTGGATATTTTGAAATATCTTTGGGAGTACTCACACATAGAAATATGAAAAGTGAAACTGGTAGTCTGAGAAATTATCGGGGCTCAGGAAATTCCTAAAACTTGTCGAATATACAACTTAAGTTGAACTCGTGCTTAAAGTGAAAGACCAAGGGACATGCTTTGTTATTTCATCACGTTTGTATTATACACTTGTAAATAACGGTTGTGCAACAAAATTAATGAAAGGCTAAGAAAATAGGAGCCGACAGACTAGAGTGTAGTTTTCGCTAAATGTACAGATTTTTTTGATGTAATTATGATCATTGCTTATCATGGCAAATTTAAAATGTTGTAGTTGTTTAAATTTAAGTAAAACAGACACACGGAAAAGAGGACAGTAAAACATTCTTCACCGTAAGAGCCAAACGGATAGGGCAAAAGGTTTTCAAAACATCTCTAGTGCCTACTGAAAATACACGAGTGCTGGAGACTCCAGTTCATAGAATTTAGAAGAAGAAGTACACATTGACTGGGGCCGTAGCTGTTAATGTTTGATTATTGCTGCTCCGGTAATCTATCAAAGTCATTCTGCTATACGCCATCTTCATGTTAGAATTGTTGCATATGACGTAAATAAAGTATTTCAATGAAGAAATTAAATCTCCAATTGTCTGAGTTTCTTATGATGCTTATCGTTATAGCAAGGAAACACCCCTTTCCGTGTGACACGTTAACCTTTTTTAATTCCATTAAATTTGTGTTACAAAATTTGCGTATTTTTAGGAACTAAAACAAAAGGGCATCATTGATCGCCGGCCTGTGGGAGGGGTTCTGAGGGGAGGGGCTTTCCCTCCCTTTTGGAATTTTTTGAAAGATTAGGTGTCCTTACATGCAATCTGGTGCCACATATGCTACCTTTTGAAGTAAAATTTGTGTTACAAATTTACTTATTTTTAGGATCCTAAAAAAATTTGTCATCCGTGAGGGGGGCCACGGCCCAGTGTCCCCCCCCCTGCGTACGCCACTGGTCAAAGAGATTATTTAGAAAACTGTATGCTCACTAATCAAATAGTAATAAATTTTCACTCGATCGAGGAAAATTTAATCCGGAATGCATGGGCGTTGATTGACGGGACAGGGGTGAGATGAAGAATGTACTCCCCGACCAAGACCATGCAGTCGCCCCATCAAATTTCTTGGTGTGCGCTCTTACGTAAGGCAGCTTTGTTCAATAAATAACCCAACTTTTTCTACTTTTCTTAATGAAAACAAAAATCTGAAATCTCTTTCAATATAACCTTAATTTTTTCGGCTTTTCGGGCATTATATTTTGAAATCGGAATCATTTCGGCAACCTATTGCATCTGCCGGGGCTTAGTGTAGCTGGCCTCCATATCGGGAAATCCAATCACAAGCCCCTGGGTGAGCCTGCATCCAGTTTTTCCTTTGGGCAATGAAGTAGAGTCCCAGTTTTCGTAGAAGCTCCAAATATTTGGACACCATTTGGCACAATTTTGCATCCGGGGCCCCCTCCTCTTAGACTTCTCACCAGGATAGGAGAGAAGTTTTAGGGCAGATGCCCCCCCCCCCTTCCAAAATCGGGTCGACGCCCCTGTCGGGATGGCGTCATTTTCACCTATAGACAGACAGACGGACAGACGGACGGACGGACGGGTGGGCGGATAGACGGACGGACAGGCAGACAGGTATACAAAATTTCACGGGGAGACCGACTTCACCCCAAGGTGGTCAACAACAAAAGTCCACTAAAGTACTGTACTCCTTAAATTCACATAAGTTGAATTTTTACTGACGGGACTTAGAGCTACCGTGCTATAATTCTTAGGATACCGTATGCCAGAGTATTTAATTTGAGATCATCTGATGTTTACTGGCATCTTAACGGAAACCTTTCTGTGAAACTTGTGAAGTAAAAAGAACAATTACTTTTGCCCTGTGTTTCCAAATTAGAGACAAGGCGTTTCTGATCAAAACTGGCCAGATGAACCAAATATCCATTTAGTACAATTTAATTCAACATACTCATGGGGAAGACCTCAACCCCGTGACACATGATTATCAACTTCCCAGCAAATAGAAATTGCAGTGTAAAGAAATTGGATAGTAATTCATGATTCCATTAGCTTGCCTCTTTGGTATAATGCTAGATGCTAAAAAGAAAGCATCTATCAACCCCGATCCTCAGATACATCTACGACCCCAGGAAGGTTGACTTTACCCTCACGAAGTTGCCTCTCCCCCTCTTTGACCTGAAAAAGTCTGTGTGATAGAAAAGTGATATTCGTTCCCCATATTCCTTGCAACTAAAGCTTATAAGGCATGAGTATTCCCTATATGCCAAAACAAAGATTCTTTAGGAGGATCAACTAACAGTAACCAGGAGTAGCTACGTTCCTTTAATCTAGGAATAACTTCAAACTGCAGACTTTAATCATTGCTAAATGCACCCAAGGGATCTTGGGGAACTGGTAGAATGAACAATGGGTAAACTTAGCTGCCCTGTTGTTTAAATTCCCAGTTCTCATGATCATTTGGCTGCCCATTGCTTTTACGCCCAGTTCCCCATAATCCGTTGGGTGCATTTAACAATGATTAAAGTCTGCTATTGGCAAGCATTCCTCGGTACGCTAAACGCCAACCGACGGTCGCACATCCCTTAGTGTCACATTTAAGTAGCCCCTATAATAATGTCTTCAGAACCGCGCCTGCTGATAGTCAAACGGGCAATAGAATATGAAGCAACAGTAAATTACAATTGTAAAAACTTGGAAGGACACAATCGATCAAATACGTTTACGTCAACAATAATACTTCCTAACGAATAGGGGATATGAACAAAAAGAAATGAAACGTCATTTCTTTACAACAAACGAACCACCTATGTATCAACGAAATTTGACAAACAAAGATTGTTCTTTCCCCTTGGTAAAACCAAGGAGGTTCAGCAAGGACTTGTAGAACCACCTTGGTAGAACTTTGCAAAGAAAAAAGCAGCATACGTCATAACAACGTAATATACATGACTAATGAATAACATTCCGCTAAGCTGTTCTTCTCAGTATGCCCGATTCCTGTAATTAATTCATAAAGCCCTTTAGCGCGTATGCCTTAAAATATAGCAATTACATTCTATCGATGTCACGCTTGTTAAGGTTGAATATTACAATTCTTTCAAAAAAGGTTTAGATGTGTTTGTAATTTATACCAGTTTTGGTCTTACTCAGAGGCAAATAAAGGTATTGCAATCGAGTCAAGAGCATAATGTAAGGTAAACTAGGTTTTGATGCTATTTTCAACGGAAAAGCTGGAGCGAAATAATGGTGTTTTCTGTCTTTAATAACTTTCCGAAAGCTTCACTGTTAATGACCGAAACTGAAACGACATGGTCACGTAATTTCTTCGATAGGTATCGGATTAAGATCGAGGGCTCACAACATGCAGCGCTGCAGTGTATCTACGGTCAGTAGTATGTACTACAGGCCTACTGCCACTGTGCCTTTCTCCTGCCTTTCTCCTGCATGGTGATCGAAAAAGGCGAATTGTATGGTGGAGGGGGGGGGGGTTGTAAATCGACAGAGAATACCCTTGGGATCATTTGTTCCGGTTTTCAATAGGCAAGGGCAGTGACTTTAGTCGCTGGACTCTGGACAGATTCGTTAAGACGACAAGAAAAGATTTGACTGGCCTGGGACTGGGCTTGTCACATAGCTTGCACCACAGGCGTTCGAAGCATAAGGCCTACAAACGTATGCTATAGAATACTGTACTATGCTGTATAATATTATATATATATATATATATCTACAAGGTACAGTAATTCATTTCTCCATACGAAGCACGAAACTTGGGATATTTTTGGCTTTTAATCTTACCGGGAACCTCAAAAGAATTTGTCAACCATGTCATCTGTTCAAGTAAACTTCCAACACCTCTTCTTCGGATACAACTTAATGCCTAAGATTACTTCTGAACAGTAAAAAGCGTAGAAAATGGAAACGTAGGCAACTCGGCCCGGTCGCACTTCACTGCCAGCAACACAGATGATAGTTGCCGTAACGTGCGCTGCTATTTGCTAAGAGTAAAATCTACAAGGTGAAGTTTTCAAATTGAGAAAGATACGATTTCAACGTTGATGATATTAAGGTTGGCATGTAAGGCTCGAAGACTCGAAGATTCGAAGATTCGAAGACCTAAGCCACGCCCCCGTTATCATTCAGTCATTTGAAAATACGCTTTTTTGTCGTATTTTCAGAACGTGTTTTAACAGCAATGCCAAGGGCTACTCCAAAAATTCAAGGTGTGTGTTAAACAGAACAAACAGTAGTTCCTGCTGACTTCGAATTAAACAAAAAAAGCATTTGCCTCTGAATGAAGCTTTTAAATGTTGTGATTACACATCAAAATAAAATACGGACCTGAGAAACATCTGGACAACCCCAAGTACCTCTTACAATTAAAAAAAAACACTCACTAGGAGATCATGGATTTAACGTTATAAGCAAAACACCCCTTTTGATTCCACACACAATGCAACGACAAGAGTTGACGTTGCCATTGTATCACAAGTTAAAATATAACATTTTGGCTCCACCGAAATCCGGTTTCCCCGTCTGAAGCTATAACTCCCACCCGGGAGCTGAAATCCTCCCCCCCCCCCTTGTCTGGTGCCTCACGTTTTAAGTTGACCTTTTGAACTCACTGATTCTAAGCAAAGTAGACTTCGTCACCAACAAAGAGGTTAGTATTATTTACATACAGTTAGCTGTTTTGGTCAAGAAGATCATACTTTGTAAGTTTCGTTCTTTTTCTGTAGGTGTTCTTTCAAGTTGACAGAGAATTGGGCTTACACTTTAGATAGCTCGTCAGGAATGAATTTACATGAATTATCTAAACTCTCCAAAACTGTTAAATGGAGAAATATAACGAGGTGGATCAATTACAGTTGTCCCCACTGATAGTCTGTAAGCGCTAGTCCAGACTACAGCCACATAACCTTGTATTTCGACAAATATATTTTTTTCAGCGGTTTCTGGTTAGGTGCTGATTCCAAGTCAGGTAGGTGCCATTTCATAGCCATTGGGCATTTTTGCTGAAATGCAAAAAGCCAAAATGGATGCCAAATTCTACTGTTTGACATATATCTGCTCTTTAGGTGAAACAAATTCTACAAATACTTAAAGTTAACTTTGCTCTAGGGGTTTAATTAACATATGGCCAGTTTACAATTCCTGCAATAAGGGTGATTCTTGATTTTTGCAATAAGAAAGCTAGTTGAAAAGAGCACCTTTTAGTAAGGAATGGAGTTCTTCAAGTGAAAAATGATGCAATGGAAGGGGAGGGCACTTTTCGATAAGACTTGGTTCGGAGATTATGGGGTATGCAAGGTTATCATTTTAGAATTTCCGTATACTTAAATAATAAGTAAAGCTAAGAAGAACGCTGTTTGATCTCTGACTTTTGTGACATTCATAGACTGTTATGAAATGTAACGCACAGATAACTAGGAGGATACTACTTACACTTGACCAGCTGGTTCGTGGCAGTGGTGATTTTATAATGTTGCATGAGTCCAAGGATGAAACTCATTTCCAGACCCATTCCGGTTCTCAATATAGCAAGACGTTTAAACAAACAATACTACTATTTTACAGTAGAACATTGGCCTATGTGGGATGAATGTAACTAATAGACCTACTGGTAAAACGCTGCTCACGTTTGGTAGTCCTTTCATATCCGTCCATGTCCTGAGCGGGAATTATTTGAAGTTCAGAGATTCTTAACATACCTGTCCATTTATTATTTTTCCCATGTATTCATGTATTGATTTAAGGGTGTAAGTAGATTAGGGCTAGCACCAGAATTTGCCCGACGAGAGGCCAGGCTCGGAAGGGTAGGGAAATTGAAGCCCCGCCAAAGAGATGATTAGGAGGATTGCGAAAGCAAAATTTTTCGGCTCATGTAAACCGTTGGGGCTATTGTAACCTTCGGGCATATTATATGGTGACATCTATCTATGGCTGTATCACAATCACACAACTATCAGTATCACACAATGCAGTGAGATTTCCTTTCTGACAAAAGTGAGTCATTATTCCATGAAAGTGGATACCATAAACCTTTACTGTCCAATTGGCTTTGGTGTTTCAAACTGTAACTGAAAAACTTAAAACTGGAATTTAAATTACCTGAATTAAATTTGAAATTATATTTATTGTTTTTGTTTTAAATTCGTTGGTCTCGAACCGAACGGGTACGGTCTTCGAGACTGCAAGGATTCGAGACCGAGACCAGAGAGCGGCGAGACGGAGACCACAACTAACGGTCTCGATGCCAACCTCCATCATTGATACTACCTCCACCACCCAGAATCAGAACGTCACCTAACGCCTGTTCAAAACATTCTGGTCCGAAGTCGGCATTTAGTTGCAACATATTTTCCAGATGATTCTATGTAAATGATGGAGAGCCCTTAAATAAGAATCATTTAAATGCATTGCGAAAAGAGACCATTCAGAGATAACCCAGAGACTCTCTGTTTTCTTCAGGTGGTTTCTGTTTGGTTGTTCAGCTTCAGAGGCGGATCCGAGAGCGAGAGCACATAGGGATGATTTTATCGGGGTAGCCTAAAGTTTAAAATTACAGGCGTCAAATTTACAAAGCCTCGATGTGGTTGGGGGGGGGGGGTTGTGGGGGAAATTTAAGTAAGTCACTGTAATTGTTTAAGGCCATATTCTGCTGTGCCAAATTTTAACGACTCTTTTATGAACCCTCTGTAATATTTCACATTAAAGGGGCATAATTTGAATCTTTACACTTCTTACATTAAGCACTACACTGTGTGCATTATAACAGAAATGACTGTGGCGGCCATTTTGATTGATCCTTTTTTCACGTTGTTACGTCAGTTTCATGAAAGTAGTTGGCTGAATTATACATGGGAAGCATTATTTACATGTACTTTTCATATGCAAGTAGAATTTGACTGGGACGTCCAGACGGCAATATAACATAGAAAAGAGATACGTATCAGAACGTCAATTTTGGCGGCCATATTGGATTTTTGCTTCCTCTTGAGTGATCCGAACAGTCATAAACTGGCATTAAACGAATTAGCACCAAAAACCTGACTAGAAATAGTTATAAAAAATAATACATAAGTGGCTTGCAGCCTGGACTATCATGAAATTTTCTAGTTTTTTTTAAGTCATCTTAGTCCATAGCCCATGTGTTTGCCTGTTACGTAAGAATCTCTAGGGGTTAACAGGTGGACCATTCAGGCTAATTTAAAATAGCTACATTTATGCAGAGGTAAAGAGTCACCCTTAAGGGCAGAACGGACTATATTCCTTTAACTGACCAGTACTTGTGTGAATGATCCCCCACTCCCAAGAGCAATTTTGTCAGAGAAGAAAAAGGGATATTGGGGCATCGATGGTTACGTGATGTAAACGCTAAAATTTCACATAACAATACTTAACCAGACCACTAAATAGTTAATGGGAAATGTTCTTTCTAAGTACTCTGATCTGCATTACCAAGTATGATTTGCCTGCATATTTTCAGGTTTCGCCCACAGCTAGAGAGGAAATATTCATCATACAGTACATTTTGGCCGCCATTTCGAATTTTGCATTTCAGCACAATTGCTCAATAGTTACGAACTGGTAACCACCGGATTTGGAATCAGCACCTAAAAATTGACCACAAACTTTTGAAAAACATTAATATATATATATATATATATATATATGTATATGTATATATATATATCAATGTAAAGGTTGAGCAAGATTTGTATGGAGCGTATCCTGGACTACGCGGACTACTATTTAAAGAAGAATGTCTGACGCACATAAACTTATAGACTAGTGGCGAAGTCTGAAAATTTTCGACCCCCCGGGACAACTTTGTAAAAATTCACACCTACCCTTTAAATGTTCCTTAGGATATCAACTTACATTTTCTGTTCTTTTTCACCTTTCAAATTTACCCGAACATGGTAATTAGGACGGTCAAACGTCACCCAAACTTCAATAATTTTGGTACTATACATGTGTGCTTTACATTCAGTTTGTCATGGGGAGGCTTTACCTTGAGTCTAGTGTGGTAAATATTTTCAATAAATTTAGAATAAACATCCCTGAGCTGCGGTCAATGTATAAAATCATTAATTATCAATATTCCCCATAGTTACATGAATCTTTTCATTAATTTTTCCTAGTTTGCCCCATTCCAAATTTGCACGTCATAATATTGTAAAGCATCTTATGCATGTTTTGCCACGTGAAGATAAAGCGTCTCTCAATAAAGATGGTTTAAACGTTTACATTGCAATATAATGCTCTTCTTGCATAAAAATTGACCTGTCGAATTTTTGACTACGTTGTGGCTCCTTTTAATTTCTGCCACAGAGGTTAATGTGGGCGAAGTGCTAAACAAAAACCTCACCAGCTATGCGCACACTGGTCAAATTTAGAAAGTAACCATACCTGGTAAGGTTAACGAAACAATGTGGCTATGGTGTTTTTCCTCGATATTTTCAAGTTATTATTTGTTGTAAACAAATGAAGATTTTTTTTCATATAGTTTAGCCTTCTGCCCATACTTTTATATTTTTTAGGCTATATGGTATTAAAAGAAAAACATATACCTCTGACAATTTTCATGTTGAGCTTTTGAATGCGACAAATCAAAATGTCATTACAAACTGAATGCTCTCTGTAAGCAGGAAAAGTAGTACTGAAGAGCTGAGTATTTATATATATATATATATATATCTTCAATATTGCGAACTCCATATTAGATGTAAAAAATTTTAAAATACAATGCACCAAATGTGACAAAAATGATAATATCCGTCCTTTGGGAGGAATCTGTTTCCTAAATATCCTCCTCACTAGATGTGGCCAGATTTAAAGCAATCCCAAGGTGTGATTACTGACACTGTCTTTATAACTTTACGAAGATGAAATCAAGATCACATATGGAATTGTAACGTATTAACAGCCACTCTGTAGCTTCCTTGTTTTCATCCCAACAGGAAGTTTTTGAGAACTGAGAATTTTTTTCTTTAAAGGATTTTTTTTTTTTTTTTTGCCAAATAAAATCAAGTCTTGTTATGGGTATGTGTCATGTCCATGTCCAAACTTGAAAATAACATCGACCTTGGCGAGAATCACCCACTGGCTTTCTAATGCTGGGAAGCAGCTTTTAATTAATGCTCTACAATCATAACTCATTAAAGTTTTTTTCACCAGTGAAGAAAATGAATTAAATTCATGTAACAATTACCATGGGTGTACCGGACATTTTCAGGGTGGAGAGGCTAAGCCTTTTGCCCGAAAAACCATTACAATCGGACTAATAGCCCGATTTTCACAAAACGTGCCAGAGAAATAGGATTTTTCCACGTTCACTCCGGGGCTACACATGATCTGCCCAGACTCCTGACTGCTACACCTATGATTAACATTGTAATATTGACGAGTCCTAATAATCAGTAACATCTCAAGACTTAACAACTTTTAAAGGAAAAAACCATGCAAAAGATTGCCGGACAACAAAGTCTTCACATTGTCAACAGAAAAAGGCACTATCAACAACTTGATAGAGTCTCTGCCCTTTTACTCAAACTTTTAAAGGCGTTTTGATATCATAGAAGATGGTTTTTTAAGTTATTATGCTCGTTATCAAAAAAGGGGACTATTTATTTCCTAAAAAGGGAATGTTTTCAAAGAAAAAAAATTCATAACTACAGAAAAAGTCGCATAAACTGTAAAGAAGATCCTATCATATGGAGAGTCGAAGAGGGTATGCCATGAGGACATTCATGTTCACTAATTTCCCCAAAATCACGTAATGGCTTGCAAAACGCAGGTTACAAATTCACACTTAACAAATCTTCGATGTAAGTTCTCCCATGCCACTGTTTTAGCCTGTATGAGAGGGCAACTATAGTTAAGTAACAAGATAAATTTTTGAATGACGATGTGATGGAAACAATGTGCCAATCGACTAGGCTCTTTAAAGAAGAGATATCACCCATAAATTTACCAAAAGAACAAAAACCAAAACACACACAAAAAGGGAGAAAGAAACTGTTTCCAACTCCCTCTCAATTTAGAGAAGATAGCAGAAAAATGTGTGTTGAAACCAAAAAAAAAAACCATACTTTGTCAGTTTGTAAAGCTAAAATATACTTGCGTGACTTTCAGAGCAAAGACGCTTTCTGCCTAAATAAAATTGACATCATGTTCGAAAAGTTTTAAACGAACATTTACTGTTTATGCGTGGGATATTTCGGCAACCTAATCTTTTCACTGATCTAGTTCATGTTGGCAAATAGTAATTGCATAGATGGAAACAACGAAATGTATTTAGTATAAATTAGTTGTGTGATTGATTGCTGCACATTTAATCTTAAATGCCGTTATTCCACACATACTAATAACCGAAACAAAATAATCAAATTTCTTAAATACAGCTACGAAAATACAATACATGGGATAAGCATTTTCATTATATCCCACTTCATTTAAAGGATTGCACTAAGCAAGTTCTCGACAGGGGTAGGGGCGGAGGCCATCGCGCAAAACCAGGACAAAAACAACAGATTACTGGAAGGATGGCTATTGGAAGGCTACTGGGGCGCAAAAATTGAGGGTTTTAGTGGAGAAAGTTTAATTATTGGTATTGCAGGCTATTTAAAAATTTGGGTATTTTTAAGAAAATGTAAAAGGTGGGGAAAACCGAAAATTTAGGCTTTGGTTGAAGCAGATGTCCTCTTTGAGAGTAACTCAACTAAACTGTTGGGCCGACCAGTCGCCGTCGGAGATTTAAAACTTCATCGCACAGACTCATTCTCCCTAAAAAAGAATGGACATTTTTCCCGACGAGGGTCTCATCCTTCCCCGAAGGGAGCCATGGCTTCCTCGCCCCACCTGGCCTCACCCTTGTCAAAGTTGCTTTAAAATACCTGAATTAATGTTGTTTAAAGTCGTATGATTTTTTAAGGGGTTCTTATGGGAAAAGACGAAAAATGAAGATGAAGTTTAAAAAGAGCGACCTTAAATGACCTTTGACCTTAATACTTTGTAAGTTCGGAAACTTACCGAACATTCAAAAATCAAAAGTTAAGACTACCCCGCCATGAGGACAATATTTGCTTAGCTCATCGGCTTCCCAAAACAGAGATGTACTGAACAAGGAAAATGCCTTACAGCCTGCTGCGTAGGCAATACGTGGGCATGTGGGGCCGACTCATTCAGCCGTTTTATAATACTAGCTAAATTCGTTGTATGGTCACTCAAGAAGAAAGGGCGTTTAAGTTGTGCAAGTTCTTGCAAATAAGTGGCCTTGTGCGAAACAGTGATATAAGCTACACATTTTTGTGCTGGGGAGGAGAAACACTTATTCATTTAAGCCTAATGTCTTTAATTTAAATAACAAGTCTAAGTCTTGCTACTAATCCAGTTGCAAAAGAGGCGTTGAGTTTGCTTAACAGCATGCATTTGGGAGTTTGGCTTAAAATTTAAATGAAATAAATAGTCGCCGAAAGTTTATTTGTAACTTACTTTAATCTTACAAGTCTTCTCTTATCTCCTTTATAAGCATTTTTCGTTACATTTTTGGACAAAATTATTCAATGATAAAGATAAACAAATGGCTTATTCATCTTGAATTTCGCAAATAAGTATGAGAATATTGTCCGATAATGGAAAGGAGCTACCCGTGAATTGGGATACCGGGGTATAGGCTACTACCGTATACTACTTCAAGTTTAAATGAATATTGTTTAAGGGGAAGAGGAACTCTCTCCCCCATTTTCAAAAGAACATAGGGCATTGATTACAAATATAATGCTACATGTTTTAAGATCTAGGATTGTGCTAACATTTCAAAACATTTATCGTTTTGAAAAGGAAAACGTGCATTCTTGAAGGCGTGTACCATATGTCAGTCTCGGGGACAGGAACTGTGCGGCCACGGGGGGGGGGGCGACACTGCTGGAGGGATCATTCAAGCTTATTCTTCGTCGGTTGTCGAAAGCCCCATCAGAAGTTGGTAAAGGGTAATCCTATGGAGGATGACATTTCAAACCCACTAGAGTTATCCTTAGGCTATTGCGCGTGCACGTTTGCTCCCAACGAACAGTTCTACTCTCCTGTTGCGACACATTCATCGGCCCCAAAAATCGTCCAAGGCGACGATTTATACCTGGAAGATCCCAATCGCAAAAATGTTATGCAGTAAAATAATTTTGCAGGAGAAAATGTGACTAAAGTATACACAGAATTTAGCGTGACGCGAAAGGTAATCATTGGCTAATTTACATAGGCTAAGCATTTGTGGCACCGTACCGCGTGAGAAACAATACGTAATATCTTTAGGTTACAGCCGCGTCGCGTGCATTATGCATCAGAGAGAAGGTTGATGCGTACGTGCTAGTTACAGGCATCATATGGAGTTGCAACAGATCCCTGCTCTGATAAGTGCCCTTCTGCCCACCCGCATATCCAGGGGGCCCAGCAGGACCCCCCCCCACCCATTAAAAAATTAGGAAAAATAAAAAAAACGAAAAAAGGAGAGAAAAATGAAGAAAGAAAAGAAAAAGAGAGGCGAGAAAAGAGGAGAATTTTTTCATGATCAAAAAGACGTTTAAGCTGTAGATTTCTGTAGGGGTAGGGTGAGGTGTGTTTTCGACCAAATGATGGATCTATTGTAATCCTTTTCTATCACATATGTTTCTCAAACCATCAGAATTTTCGCAAATCCTTCGCAAACTATCAAATTTTTCGCGCGCTTCAAACCTTAGCGCAGTCTTGTTCTAATTATCAATATCTTCCGATAGCAAGTCGCAGAGAAGCAGAGCAGCAAAGGTCGAAAGCTGTTTACAAATTACCGGTTGAAAGACTGGCTTTTTGAGTTGCACATATGTTTGTTCGGCAATTGAAAGTGTCTCGATGCATATTATGAACGCTGAATGCAGGTTTTGTCATGGGAATCTTATTTAGCGAAAAGTTCCGGCGCGCTGCGTGCGCATGCGTTACGGTCTGCATTCCATCTCATGACCATTATGAAGGTAATAATACATGGTGATCACAACAATTTCAAAAAATAAACATCTGTAG